>JBBBVT010000024.1:3826465-3838542 GCA_037177035.1 Craterocephalus eyresii | reverse complement strand
AAGCTTTAGAGGAAATGTCAGAAGATCACTAAAGTCTACAAACATTATCATCTAGGGACCATAACAATTCATTCACTATATAGAGGCTTTTTTTCCAGCTTAGTCTAGATGAAACATGCAATATCGCTACCCAAGGAACCACATCTGGTGTGGTCACTTATTTTTCACAAATGTAAGAATATGTGTTGATTTTAGTCATTTTTAATAGAAATAATAATGATGGACTAGATTCATGTAGCAGTTTTCAAAGCACTAAAAGAGTTTTATAGTGAATCCATTATTCATTTACATCATATTTATACTTAGTGGTGGTAAGCTTAATGTGAAGCTATGGCCACCCTTCGGTACAAACAGAACTATTGCAGACAATCGGCACCACTATCAAACAGTGTCACCAGGGATGGTGACACTGGAGGCAAGGAGGGCGATGTGTCTTGCCCAAGGACTGACTGGGAAAGTTGGATATTCTTCTACACTGTTGCATTTACTTTCATTTCAGTAAACTAGCATTACAATGCCCGGCAGGGTGAGAAACGGGACTCTCTGAGAATTTTTGATACTTCAGACATTTATTTTCAATATATGTCAGGTCCTTAGTTAGAGTGCAAGTCAAAGCACATTTTAAAAGCAAACTAGAGCAGTTAGTTTCCCTAGTGCCCCCCCAGTTCACACAGACCATACACTGAACACATTTGGCACACCTAAAAACAGCAAAAGTAAAAGAGAAAAGTTGAGCAGCTGCAATTCTGAGAGGATGGAAAGGATGGACATTTTACTTTAAAAATGGCAACCAAATCAGTGTCCAAATTCACAGTGGCATCTACGGCTTTTGGTTGATGTTTGTCTGATATGTAACATATGCAATTAGTAATAGAAAGCTCAAAGCCACAAGATATCTCTAAGATGAAAGCAAATGCATCCTCAGAAGCCTGTAAAAGGATTTTAAGAAAATGAAAAGCAAATGGAAGGAGATAAGATAAGGTAAGTGTGTAAACTATTTTAAACCTTCAAGGCCAGAAGCCTTCTGTAATGTATGCTTCATGCAAAGTGGAGTGATGTAATCCCCACCCAGAAACGCTGGAAGCCGCTGAATTAGCAGGGACCTCTGGCACGCTAATGTAAATAAGAGAGGAGCAAAATTTACTGAGCTCTGCTTTTCCTTTTTTTTTTCAACAACTGAAACCACTCAGATCAAGAGAAGAAATTTACGTTCCCTCCCCCGCGTGAAGAAGGGAAAGAAAGTCCTGGAGACTGCAACTGAGGGTGCTTCGTGAGAAGGACGCAACAAAGAGAAAGAACACCTTTTATCTGATCTGAGTCACAGTCAGTAATGGAGCAAACCAAAAAGCTCCTGAAAGAAAATCCATTATGGATTTAAGAGGGCTGATGGTGAATAAAAACAGGGTGTGAAGAACATATTGTGCTTGCATTGGATTAAGGATACACTCTGCCCAGTCTAGGTGCTAAAATTTCAGTTTAATCATCAAGGGGGGCTATGTCTTGATCCAGACACCAAACAGTTGAGTTCAATTGAATTATCATGATAAATTAACCCAAACACGACCACAAAATAGATCTGTTCTTTGTGAGTCGTTACACTTCGTACTGTTCGCCAATAGCTAACCATCTCAACAGTGCTGACCTTTGTGGAAATTCAACAGTCTCTAAGAAAGCCATTATTTATAGAGTGTAGCTTTAATTATTGCACACATTTTACAAATGAATATTGTAGTTCAGAGAGAGTGTAACCCCACTAATATCTTGTACCTAGAAATTACAGGTGTCCTGTAATTCGTCACATAAAGATATAGGCTGAAGCAACACTTGGCAGATAGTCTCTAAAGTACCTTGGCCAAACTACAAGTTTAGAAACTGCTGCTAGGATGCACTTACCGAGCTGCATGTGTGTAGCTGCTCATCAACACCAAACACATGAAGTGAACTAGAAAAGCAAAACTAATGCTTACCAAGGTTGTCGCTAAATATCAAACAGACACTCTTCTTGTATTAGTAGCTCGCTTTGTCAAAACCACGGGATACCGAATCGTACATGGTGTGAGTCTGATGAAGTGCCTCACACGGCAGCAATAAGCAGTTATGAAAGTGTAACGGAAAACAGCTTTTAGCGAAGTGATGCATTCATCCAAACAATTTGAGATTCCTTACACTTCCTCGGGTACCCAAAGATGAGTTCAGCAGGTTTAAAGTAGAACAGGAGTTGTTATGAGCAACAAGGGAAAAAAACACACAGACACACACACATACATATTTATCATTGAGTAACAAGTCTACTGTGGTATTTTATGGATATATGGAAAAGTTTGCTGAAAATTTCTGTGACTGCAAATATCTGGAAAGCAAAAAAGAATGACCTGATTTACCAAAGGTTACATATTATTTGAGTAGCAGAAGTAAAATAACTTCTTTTACTATTGTTTGTAGATTTAAGGCAGGGTAAAGGATGGCCCAGGCTGGTATCAATCCCATGACCTCCCATGTGAAAGTCATGCATGCTGAGCAGAACAGCCAAAGCACATGCTTGTGTGGCCAAGTAGCCAGGGTACATCATCAGTTGGAGACCTAGTGACTCGACCCTAACTGTCACAGACTTACCCAAACAAAAAGGGGTATAGTGCAAAAGTTTAGGCACTAAGTTTTTATAAGACTTTCTGTAAAAAGCTTCCGGTTTAGTGAGTTTCTATAGATATCTTGTTTAAATCACAGGAAAATGAGAGCCACAGCAAAAAAAAAAGCCTTCGGTCACTACTGTAAGAAAATCTCGTGATAATAGGTGAGGGTTGGAATTAAGATGGACCAATAACTCAAAAACTCTACAAGGAGCAGGTTAGGGTTAAAGGTGCAATCCATATCATTTACAGTCATTGGTTTTGACAGAGTTAAAAAGGCATACACTCAGTTGTGAGGGTAGGTGCTGAAAAAGAGATGAGTTTCTCCTTTCAGGGCATTATATATTCTTAAATTTTATTTTTATTTTTAATTTTTAAAAATTGCATTATCTGAATTTGGAATGTGTTTCCCATCAACAGAAAATCTTGAAGGATGTGTTTAACTCAGAATTGCCCGCTGGTTGCCCCTCATGACAGCTTAGGATGGAAGTTCAGTTGCAACACTCCCATTTTCTGGCCAGGTTATGTTGTACAAAACAAAGATAGCCATGAATGATTTGCGTGTGTTGATCCCGTACATCCAGCGCATGTGCATGTGGGTGTGTATTAGTGAATTAGAGAATTGAGATAAATCAGAGTGTCATACAGTAATGGTGCGTGGGCATCAGGGAGTATGTTTTAAGTCAAGAGTTATATGGGTGTGTGTGTGTGTCTGTGTGTCTCTTATCACTTGCTCATGGCTCCTTTTTATTTTAAGCCGTGATGACAGGTAGGGTGGATAGGAATTGAGGATTTGACTAAGAGTAAAAACAGGAAAAGATGTGAAAGGGTGTCTGGTGACTGCGCAGTTGTATCATTCATTACTTCAAGACATAAAGGAGAGGCAACGGGCATGCATTCAACTGAAATGAAAATTTTGTGCTGTTTACTGAAAAAGTGAAGGTTTGTTTATTTTTTTTCCTGGGTGGTCGTTATCAGGCGGAATTGGTGCAAGAAGCTAATGTTGCCTTCAAGGAAAACAGGAGATAACTACAGTTTTAATTGTCAGTCTGCAATTTAAAAATGTTCTCAAGTCAATTTCTGCTAAAAGGTAAGTCTAATGATAATTAAAACAAATATTCTGAAAAGTGAAAAATACCATAAAAATACCATGTTATTGTTTTTGTTCATTTAATTTCTGATTGTTAAAATCAAGGGGTGTTGTTAGTGTGTTGCAAAGTGGCCTTAATCTGGGGCCTAGCATCAATTGCTTTTGTCTGCGGCAGTGGTTCTCAAACTGTTTGTGACACGACCCCAGAGATAATGTCCATCGGTGTTTGCAATGCCCCCTCCCATGACAACAGTGATTAATTGTATGATATATCAGATGGGTCATCCTGCAGCCGCCCTCTATATATAAGTCTTGAAAAAAATCTGAATCTTCATAGATAAGGCAAGGAAAGTCTATTTGTATGCCACATTTTCAGGTTCAAGACAATTCAGAGTGCTTTACATAAAACATTAAATGCATAAAAAGCAACAGAGAAATGAAATAAGAAAATTAAAAAGGTTTAAAGCAAGATAAGTTAAAAGATACCGTGCAGATTTCAGTCATAGGTACTGTACATGAGAAAAGGAATGTTTTTGACCTGGATTTAAAAGTAAAGAGTATAAAAAGTATAAAGTGATTTTTATGGGATTCTGTTCACCACTGTGACAAGGCAACTACAGGCCTAAAATCATCTTCTCTCACTGAGATGATGCTAAATTCAGATTTTCAATATGGCCTTGTTGGTTAGGCAATAATGTGCTAAAAATATAATGTGGTTATTTTAGATTTATCTTTACATAAATGGTTTGATTTTGACAGCGATGATACAAATCCCAAATTTATGTAATAAATGTAGGTCATCTATTTTTAACAATTATCTATCGACCTCATGAAACGATCTTACGACCCCCAGTTTGAGATCTCCCGCTCTAGAAGAATCAGGATTTTTTCTGTATTTCTCACGTACATTGTGTAAGTATTATTTTAAATTCTTCAAATGAGTTTGAGTATGAAGACAAATGTGCTGCATTTTAATTGAAAGAGTAAAAGTTTGTAACTCCTGTGAAAAGTGTGTCAGCAAAACCTTCTGCAGAAATGTAACTAGAAATAGTCTATGTGCAAAGTTTATGTCTGAAGTATTTCATTTTACAAACGCACGTGTGCAATGTGCACATGCCTTTCCATGGTGACAGGGCTGTATTTAACACCAAGCCACATACAGTATTCATCCCTCAGCCTAACCACCGTATGTCCTAACCATAAGTCACTGCTTTATTTTCTACAGTTTTCTTATTTTCTTTGGTTCGCATGTAAAACCAAAGAAAATCTTTAATGGATGATGGAGAGAAAAAACAGCGAGAAGACGTAACCACAAGTTACAAATGTGATACTGTAGATGAAAGGCAAGCTAGAGAGGAAATTCCAGCCGAAGCTGAACATGGCTATGTCAGATGAAAGCATGGGTCTTAGACTCATCCACCATCCTAACCTACTGCTTGCAAAAGCCCCATTGTTTGCATATTAGCCTCAAGTAATCCTTGCAAGCATGCCTTGAGAAGAAATATTTTTTTTAAAAAGCAGGTCTATAAAGCTTGGAGGCTGTGCATGAATTTAAAAAAAGAAATGTAACGAAACTCCAGACATGTTGTATGAAAAAGTAAAGTGGAATTGTGGTGTCTGGGGTTGCTGTGTCCCAAAATATAGCAACCATTCCAGGACAGGAACCAGCTTTCTTTTAGTTTAAAGGTGCATGGCAAAAGTTGAAATGCTAAATATTATTATTTTCTTTCCCCACCATCTTTTTACAATTGCCTGATGTGCAGGATGAGCTGATCTCTATCCATCTCAGTTGCCTCTACAGTCCTGTTTGTACTGTGTAGTGAGAGGGATTCGGGCTCGAATCCTCAGGGCTTGGATGTGCATTGACACGCTGAAACCTTCAGCAACAGAAGACATTTAATTCAATGCCCTATGAGTATTGTAATTGCATAATTAATATTGATTATTAAAATAGAGATGAATAAAAAAAAGTGAGAAAACTTGTAACTACTTTCAAGGATAGTTTCAAATACATTGCAGGATGACTGAATGTTTTTCTCTACCGCCCTCAGATCTCCTTACTCAACAGTTGATGGTTTAGTTTTCACAGCTGAGGGATAAGTGAAGATTTTCCTATGCATAAAAAAATAATGATAAAAGTGAACCTGTGTTTTAAAACTAGCTCAAAGTGCTCTGAGTGCTTGCAGGCATCAATTTATAATGTCAGTATGCCAGTTTTCCCTGTCTGTAGTTTTGTTTGCAAACATTCTGGTTCCCAACCTGAAAGTTTTGCACTGATACCCATGGAAACAACCAATTTAAAGACCCACTGCATAACTTCTGCTATTTTCTCAGTGATGCACTCCTTATCAATGGCTAATTCTGCATCCTTTTTGCAACCTACTTGTAGCTACTGTGAGCCTCTCCAGACAGAAAAAAACAGAATGTCTCGACTCTTGTCTTATCTCCTGTTCTTTGCCTCTTCTTTATTTACTCTCTTCTTCTGATGTTTTCAAAATTTACTTTGATTAATCCGCCGGCTTGTGTTTACATTTATTTTCAGAAAGCAAAGTTTTAAGGTTCGAAAGTTATATAGTGGGTCTTTAAAATGTGAAAATGACACCAAGGATGCAGGAAATGTACAAAAACAAAACTAGAGTTACTACATGATCAGATTAAAATAATCATCTAGATTCATGGGTTCAGATCACTCTGTAATGTTTGGCAAATGTAGAATGGGCTTTAGATTCGGGGATATAAGCTAAATTCAGGTACAAAGCAGAGTTGGTATAACTGTTAAATAGAGAAATCATTCATGAGTTTGGATGAAAGAGAACACGTGTCCTCATAACAATTACGCTCCTGTGAAATATGTTCATTTCTTTTCCTTTCTCTGGTGTTATCATAAACTTGACAGAGAAATACAACTTTTCAGATTGAGATGATGCCGACGATCCAACAATGCACCTGTGGCATTGACATAGGACTAAAGCTGATGTTCACCTTGCAAATGAAAATGCTGTTCCTGCCTTCCGAAAGTTGTCACCAGTGGCTGCCAGAATACAAATGCGCTCAAGAGGAGCTTTTGATGTTGGAAATATCAGACACACTCTTCAGCTCAATGGTAGCAGATGTCTCTTCCACCATCTGCTTTCAGACTGATATTACAACAATGTCCGCCTCTTCACAAGAGGACTTCTGAAAATCCTGTGCTTACCAGACTGAACACTCACATTTACTTGCCTGGAATATCTGATTTGGTTTGTTTTGTAGTCCGTGCAGAGCTGCGGACGGGCTGTTGACTTAGTCTTGATGCAGAAATAAAGGGAACGACTTGGCAGGGAAAAGCAGACCAGATGGAGGTGCACAGATATTTCTATAATTTCTAAGAGCTATTTAAGTCCTAATATATGCTCATTAGCAGTTTGGTCGCTAATAACCCTGACAACCGTATCCGTGCAACCCGGCCACGTCAGCCCAGATTCCCAACATCAAACCTCTCCTGAGTGAGGATGGTGTGCACGAGCCAGCTGTGAGAAGAAATCTGTGAAAAAAAAGGAAAGATAAAGTAGGAGATTATCCGTTAAGACGTGTAATGTTACCGGCGAGGGAGGAATAGCTGCCTCCTTGGGAAATGTTGGGAGGAGTATTCACCCCAGAAGCTATGTGATAGTGATGACACTTAGCTGTCCTCGATTGAGTTATAGCTGGATAAGAGCTGCTCTTTGGGTTGCAACACGATTCCCAGGCCCCAGTCCTCCTCTCCACAGGATGCAGAGGTTAACAACGAGTTCACAACACGACCTTTGGATCGGCTTAGTCAGCGCACACTCCCTACACCCTGACCTCCGCCTCCCCCGCCTGTCTCTTCTCTCCTTTATTTTGCTCAGACGGGAGTTGTTCGGGGGCCATCTCTGATGTGAGATGAAACAACGTTACCACATCCACCGCCATCACTTCCTCTTTGTACTCTTTTTTTTTCTTTTCTATAACTCACTGTAGCTTCAACTGTCCTGCCCCTCAACCTGTTTGGCAAATCCTCAGCTTGATTCCCCCTCCGTTTCAGAGTAGGGAATAAAGAATTTCTTTTCCTGATCACTTCTCTCTTTGTTCTCTCAAAACCAAAAGCATTCAAATTATCCAAACTATCAAGGCCTCTTTTGTATTTTTTCATTCTCACATGGCAAAAAAACAATAAATTGTCATATTTTATTATATGTGAATAACACCTCTTTTTAAAAAGTAGTGAAACTCATCGCCTCTGGCCCCGAACTGGCCCTGTGAGGGCTGTCAGCGGTTATCGCCTCCGAATGCTACCCTCCACATGTGTTCGCATGATGGCCACACTGTTAAGTTCTCTATATTTCCATTCCACATGCGGAAAGATGCAGCTTTGCTCCAGCCTTTCACCCCAAGGGAGTCAGAAGGTTCTTTTACACAGTTGTTGTTTCACTATAAAACATCTCTCTCTGCACCGACTGCATGTCAGACAGCAGGAAAGCTTGTCTGGGATTTATTGGCAGTTGTGGATCTGCAGATGACGGACAAACGCCCCTCAGGAGCGAAGGTCTTGTAAAAGGCAAAGGGTGGAATAGTCCATTAAAATGGCATTTATTTCCTTTGCATGTCTTCTAGGACCCACCTTTCTCACTCTATTAACATCATTCTTTCCAGTGCAGTCGAAGCATGGGTGCTTCTCAGATGTTCTTTTGCCCCCTTTGCTTTTTTTTCTGAAGAAACAAAGCAGTCACCTCCACTGATGGATTCACCCTCCAAATTACTTGTTCAGCCACAGCTGGTTTACAGCATGCAGCAGCAAGAAACTCACAGTGGCTGAATGTTTTGGTCTAATGCTATAAGATACAAAGCCTAAACGCTTAAAATATCCAATTAAATATAGCTTTACTTGTAAAGTGCCAATTCATAACAATGTTATTTCAAGGCTTTTTTCACAGATCCATCCATCCATCCATCCATCCATCCATCTGTTGTCCATAATAATAATTCCAGTTCAGTGTCATGGGAGGACTGGAGCATATCCCGGCAATCAGCAAGGTAGGGGAGAGTGAGGACGGCTACAACAGTTTTTACATTTAACAGTTTCACATGGGCTTTTTGTAGTAGACAATAGTCTATTAAATACAACTCACATCAGTCCCCCATGCAGTTGTAGCATTTACAAACTTTAATTTACATCAGTCTAGTGCAATGCTAATTGGTTAAATCAACAATGTTGCAACTGCCACACGTTGCAACTATCCCCACTCTCAACTACACCATGGACAGGTTGTCGATAGGCATGTACTAAATCAAATTAATTTTACTCCAATTAAATCAAATTAAAACAAAAATAAATAAATAATACCTGATTATCAATAGTCCAGTTCATAAAAATTGTTTTCATGTAAGTTCATAAAAACACTTATCTAGTTATGGAAACTCCCATCCTGAGTATGAAAGGGTGAACATATTTAAGAACACATGACGTCTAAATGGTGAGACGACAACTGCATGTGAAGGGTAAGAATGGCCTCCATGAAGGTGATGATTACTTTGTAAAATGTAATGCATTTTAAGGTCAAACCACAATCTATGGTTTTTAATTCTATGATAGTTACATTTTTGTATAAACCCAACCAGAAAGAGATAAAAGTATTTTTTGATGTAGCATTTATACTTACTTTAGGGCGTGACTGCCTCATCTGGAGGACTTGGAACAATCATGACCACATGACTTAACTGGGAAATATGAATCATGTTCAGATACTTCTAAACATTTACATCCAAGCTTAATCAAATTATTCCAAATGTGAGGCTATCAAATGAGAAAACAATGTATGTTTTGCTTGTTTTTAGGTTGATTAAAAGTCTGTCCCGCACTTCAAAGGCAAATGTTAAAGGTTTAGTTTCAGGGGATAAAGCCAGTCTCCTTCCAAGATCCTGTCTTTGCAAGATTACAGAGGAGTTGAAAGAAACCACCGCATTGAAAAAAGACAACAAACAAAAAAAAAACAAAGAAAAAATATTGTTTGTGACTAAATTTGTATGAGTTACCACCCAGGTCTGTCATATGAGTGTTCAGTTTAAAACAAAAAAATCATAATATCGTTGTGCTTTTTCAGGCCTCAGTGATTCTTTCATATCTGCTGACTGATACTAATAATATCTTCAGTTTGAAGCTGTCTGTTTATGAATACTTTTTGTTTAAAAGATAATGACAGTCTTAAGTGTTGATTATTCAGAGTTAGTTTGAATTTAAGAGGGCTGCGAGTCACAGCAAAGGGAAAGTATTTTCCTTTTAAAGATGAACTAATACATAATTACTTACCCTTCCAGTGACACTCTTGCAAAAGTGACACTAGAAATCCTCAGAAACTTCAGCAGAGCCTCTCAGCAGTGCTCAGTCATCAGACTAATCACCCAGCGGGGTAGACAAATCAACAAAAAAAAAGTACTCAAAAGGTGACAAACCCGAAACTTTTGAAGATGGATCAAGGCTGCAAGAAAGACTCTCTACTGCAACATTCATGACTGAGGGTTGTATAAGTCAGGTTTTCTTTTGTGCCTGTGAAATGCAGGAGAAACATCTTCCAAACATTTAAAAAGAGACTATGTCCTCTTTTAGTTCTCTTTTTCTACCAGTCCGGACCACTGAAATGTATTCTTATCCTCGGTGTTAAAATTACAACGTATATAAAACGTTACACTGGCATTATTCATCTATTCATCTATCGAAGATTCAGCCAAAATGAATTTTGGCTTTAGTTTTTGCACTCTCAAAGTGGAAATAAAACAGATAAAAAAAACATTGCTTACCAGACTGAGTGCCATTCTCATCAATAATTATATCAAAACCTTGAAAAATAGGAACATGTAAAAGATAAACTGTTTTGGCGCCACCATCTTGCAGCAGGCTACGATAAAATGTGACGTCACGGGGTGGGTCGTGATGAGAGTCTCCATGTCTGCACAGCAGTCAGAGTCACAGAGGGGAAGATGGACACTGGTGAGTTAAAAGAGATAAGAAGAAAAAAGGAGGACCACTACTGTGTTGCTCCTGGGTGTAAAAAAGAGTTTTACAGAGTTCAGGCTGAGGACAGAACAGTCCATTTTCACAAACTTCCACTACAGAGAACAGTAGCAACTGCTGCTGGTCAGCGGCCCTGAGGAGGAATAACACCCCGGATTCCGATGGGCCTCACTCCAGGATCTGAATAATTTCTGGATGAGGTTCCCAAAGAGCAGAAGACTTTTGAGTCAAAATGGAACTGGAATGAAAATGGCATGTTTCAATTCCACTTTAATGATCTCACATCACATTTCAATCAGGGTAGTCTGAACATTTACTAACTTCCTTTTTCCAGACATTTGGTTGTTGATTTTCTTCTGTGTTAAAGAGAATTGTCCTGCTACATGACCCATTTTAACCCAACGACAGCAAGTTGTCCAGATGTCTGCAAACAAGCCTGTATCATCACCCCTCCCCAACCATGCTTATCAGTTGCTATAATTCATCAGTGCTGAAATGTCAAATGCTTCTCTGCATTACAGCCAAACATCTCCACTTTGATTTTGTCTTTTAAAAGTACATCATTCCACAAGTCTTAAGGTTTGTTCTCATCTAGCTTTGCAAACCTTTTTGCAGTCTTAGAAGAAAAAAGCAACAAATCGTGAAAAAAAGCTACGCTCTTTCAAAAGCCACTGTCTTTTTCTGACTATCCTGTCATTAACGATTGCATTTTACATGTTAACTGAGGCCTGTAGAGTCTGGGATGTAGCCATACTCCAGCTGCTCGGAGCATTGCAGTCAGACCCTGAGGTGAGCCTGTTGGGATATTTAATCCTTGGAACACAAGCAACCGTTTTTGTTTTTTTTCACTTGATAATAACACATTTTCCACCCTATAAAACCATGGACTCAGCATATTCGCAAACCAAAAATCTTTTCTTTGATTGACTGATGAGCAGGAACAATTACATCTCGAAGATTATTCCTAATTCCTTTCCTCCTTAACATCACACATTTCCTTAGGCTTGTAAATGCCAGAGGATTGGTAAAGGGATTTCTCATCTGTGTGGCTATTTTTATAATGCACAGTAAGGTGTGGAAAGTACAGATAGCTGTGTGGAAATGTACAGAGTAGAAGTAAATAGTTGGCTTGGCAGCTATTGCCATTCGGGTGCCTTTAGCATACCTGCTTTGTGGTACCGCTTGCATTACTAAATGAATGAATAAATAAAACAAATAATCAAATAAAAATAATAATGATACAAATAAAATGAAACAAATAATCAAATAAAAATAATGATAGATAGATAGATAGATAGATAGATAGATAGATAGATAGATAGATAGATAGATAGATAGATAGATAGATAGA
>JBBBVT010000024.1:3793723-3811655 GCA_037177035.1 Craterocephalus eyresii | reverse complement strand
GCAAAATCCTCATTTAAATACCGCTGTTTGCTCCGCAAAAAATAACAGGAGCAATCTTAATAGATATGGCGCTAATCTTAGAAACATGACCGGAGCAAAACTGCTCAGCAAATGTTGATTTGCGCAGCAGTTCTGCGCTAGTCATAAATCAGGGCCTAAATGTTTTGTAGAACTCATACCCAATTCTACATCCTATTATACAAGCTGCACGTCTGTCCGCCTCCATGTTTGAATAACTGCTTTATATTGTTAGGGTTCACTCCTATTTATTTTTTATTTTTTTAGAAAACAGAAGAATTATTTAAGAGAGAATTTAACTCTGATCATGTTGTGTTCTGCATTTCCATCTTGTCAAACACTTTATTTATTGGTCTCTCTTCACCCTCATTATTACAACGGAAATGGATTAAATTATGATCTGTTCTGTGCAGCAGAACTATCTAGTTGCAGTGGCTCAGTGTTTTCTGTCTGGTTCTATGGGTTTGTTATGAAAATAAGACCCACTAGTGGAAGGATTTGCATCTTCTGTCTCTTTCTACATACATCTGCTTCACCTTCTCAGTCCTGGGTCTCCATGTGTCCCCCTGACCTTTGTGCAGGTGGAGTTAGATCGCTATGATCCCTCCTCTCTGAAGCCTCTTCTCTCTATATATTCTGCATGCAAACACACTCACTGTGTTTTCCTTTAGCTTTATTTACCGACAGAAACTTTCAGGTAGTTTTCATTCTCTGTTTGTACTACTCTGAATTTAATTGGGATTCATGGTTTCTTTTAAGCTTGTTCATGTCTCATTGGTGCTCCTGACAGTTGTTGGCTCTGTTCTCCTGCTGGCCTGTTGGAGGTTCTTTGTTGTGTTTCTGTACAGGTGGAGCAGGCTGTCTAGGGTCAGCGGAATGATTGCATTGTATGGTGTATCTTTGTCTCCTCTTTCTTTGTCTATTCTACTTTTCTTTTCTGTTTCAATCATTTTTCTGTCACCTCCAGTCAAGTCCAGCAAATCCAGTATCTATAATTAAAAATAAAAACAAAAAGAACAAAAAAAAAGAAAACTATTTTCAGATTCTCAATAGGAACTTTATGGGTACGACAAAGCAAATTTGCTCGGCCAAACACATCAGCATCATACTACTTGCTGTAGTTGTTGCTTTGAGCCAAAAATTAAATACATTTTCTTTTTTTGGGAACAAATTAGGGTGGCCCTAGATCCCCTAAAATATGCCTAAAAAACCACCATTAGAGTCTGATGTAGGTATTTAAACCAATGTTGACTGATAAGAAGCTCACTCTAAAAGAAAAAATGAGGTGTATGTGAAGCCTGAGGCAGACAAACAAGAGGGTCCCGAAACACCTTGTACCTGTGAAAACCATTCATGTTTCTGCAGACAGTACTCTGCAGCTGTCACAGGAGGAACACTTTGGTTCAAATAGTAAGATCTGTTAATGCAGGAAAATATCTTGGATGTCCTTGGATGAAAGTACATCGTAGCCACACAACTACAGCTAATGTATTTGTGACTTTGATGCATTGTCATCTTGGAAATGTTGTTTTTCCTCCCAAAAATCAACTGTAAATATCCAGCAGATGTAAGAAATGGCAGACATCTGGAAGAAATGGCTTAAATCCGCAGGACTCTTGGCTTAGCTCTCCATATAAGCCAAACAAACAAGACTTCCATGTTGATCCAAATAACTGCCTCGTGATTGCTGGATTTACTGTTCTCACTCAAATTTAAGTGATTCTTTGTGTTAAAAGAATTGTAAAATGTTGGGAAAATAGGGCCCAGGTGTTAGTGTACAGGGATTTCTATTTGAGTCGACAGTCCGAAGCAAATGTCAGACATCATACATTCAAATTCTTAAACTTCATATCTAAAGTAGGAAGACTGAACTTTGGCAGATTTTGGCGATGAGGTACCCCTCCCCTGACGACAGATAAAGCTTGAGACATACTCCATAGGAAGTGAGTATTTTGTTTTTGTTCTATTAAAATCCGTTTTATTTGGTCTAGTCACTTCATACTCTACGAAAAACATTGCTTTCTCTTTTTCCATGTGTCTTGTCTTTGCTTTCTCCAATAATCCTGTTGCGTTTCTTTGAATCAGCCACTGTGAAATGGCAGATCCTGGCATGTGATGTGTTGGGGTCAAATTTGAACCATTTTGACATTTAACAGCAGCAAAACCATCCTAAACATTCTTATAAGGAATCTGAACATGTAAAACTATACAAATCATGTTTTTTAAATATTTTTTATTATGGGTCAGTGGTGACAGAGCTCAAAAAGAGACCCTGACTTTGTCAGGAGAACTGTGTTTCCACCACATTCATTTCAGGTTCTGACAGACATCTTTTGATCCATGGAGGTTTGAGAGGGAATCTTGAAACAGTAAAATAGTAAAACACAGGAGTTCTCATGTGTGATGTTCAGAGGGAACAGAAGCCATCCAGAGGTCACTTGATTTCTAACTTACCTCACATTTTATTCAATGAAAATGAAGACAGACAATAGTAACAAAATTAGGAAAGAAGTTCAAACTATCCTTTGGTTCTGTACAACATTTGGGGGGAAATTAAATGTGAATGTTTGAATAAATTTAACATAGCAAAGATTTGCTTCGTGGTAGGTTTAGATCTATGGCCTTCCTGAAAGAGGATCACAAGCACATTTTGTGCAAATCCTTCATTTGGAAAGTGTCTAGTGTGTGTGTTCTGCCAACGTGAATTGTGACTTGCATGTAGAAATGTGGACACAAGTCAAGTCTCCGGTTCCTGACAGACAGCCCAGCTTGAAGTGTTGATTGCACCAAAAAAATGCTATTCATCTTTGGAGCTGTGTAATTCTCTTTTATTCACCAACAGGATGCAACTGAATCACTTATTATATGAAGGTGAAAATAATTAGACTAGATGAAAATAAATGAATGACTGGGTCGGAGTAAGGTCACAGCTATTGGAAGCTGCATGTAGCAAGACAAAGGAGCTACTGCTGTGTACAGAGATTCCTGCTGCTCCATGCCAAGTGATGAGACAAAGTTCATTTCACCTCACCTCTTCCACAGTGTGACCTCGCTTTTTCTCATAGATGTTCGGCTGTCATTCTCCACTAAACCAGGTGAAGAAGCAGCGTGCGGTGTGGTCTGGCTCAGGGAGATCTGCAGTTCAGTCAGTTTGTTAATTAACCGACTTCTTCTCAGAGAGGAGAATTCAGTGTGTTGCCCTCATGAAAGCCGGGAAGCTTTGGCAGAAAGCCTGGCATGAGCCACATTCTCTCAACAGGGCTGCCTTTGATCCTGGTCCAATATGGAGAAGAAGTCAGAAGTCCTGTCCCCTTTACGTCATGCATGGACACATGCCAGTTGTGACTTCAGAATATACCACAGTTTGATCCCATTTCATTAAGTACACTTTACGTGAGCAGCTCCCTTCTCGCATGTGGTGGCATTGTAAATAGAGCATGCAGACATGCTCAAAAGGTGCAGATACTGAGGAACTAATCATAAACAGGAACAAAACCTGAGATCAAAGTTGCTCTGCGGATACTATGATCAGACATTGAAGCTAATTTTTGATCCATCTGGGATCAGTCCTGTTAAAAAAACAAATCCCTGATGAGAGGTCATAAAACAGGAAGAAATACAACAGAGGAGATGAATAGAGCTGTCATATTATCCTCACAATCAGCAGCCATAATCAATTCTCCCCGAACTGACTCATAAGGAGTCACCATGACTCATATGTTCATCTGATTTTCCTGTGAGCTTGCCTCATTTCTTTGCTTCTGTCTGAGCTGAACATGTTTAATGTTGAGTCACAGACTTTCATTTCCTAATGTCAACACCCACACGACCTGTCAATGCAACTGCTCAGCTGGAACAAAACCATAAGTCAAACGAGAGACAGGAGGCGTTTCCCTACAATGGATTTCATCCGTTTCTATTTGAAGTCACCATAAAGAGCCCAAATCATTCTCATTTACAGATTGAACATATTATTGGTGGTTAAATAGCATTTTATGTATCTTACACTGCTCAGTAAATCATTACTTTTCACCTACATACTGACTACATGCTCTGTTTAAGCTTCTGATAGTATTGTCTAAATCAGGGATTCTATGGGATCAGTACCCGTGTTTGGGCCTCGAGGAGAGTTGAACGTTATGGGCAATTTTATATCTCAATATTCATGCCAGATATCTCGATATCAATACGATACAAAATGACCTCAGGTTCGGTGAAAACCAAGTATTTTTCAGAAAAGTACAAACTTTTAGAGCTGTACATGCAGGACGAGCACGAGGGAAATCTATATAATTTATATTGTTGCTTTTTTCATATTAATATCTTGAATGTTCATATCTCGATATAGATACGATACCGATATATCTTGCAGCCCTTGCCTCAAGCACAATGTTATTTATTGAACACAATATGTAACCCTGGTTTGTAACCCTGAAAACACTTCAGAGGTGTTACAAACAGATTTGACTGTTTTCAATGATATGCTTTGTTGCAGTACACCTAACAATCACATTATATTTCTTAGGCTTTTTTTTTTTTTGGCAAGACTTCACATTAACCATTAAACACTTCCAATCTGTTGGAAGTGTTTGTTACCGTGCTACAAGGACTAAATATTCATAAAGATGGTGGTCGTAGCAAGGGTTTGGGAGGCTTTCTTCAAAACTATCGGCCATTGTATTTACTTCTGACCTCATATTTTTGGATGAGCACCTTTTGCCAATATTTAGTCATTATTGCAACACGCGCATATAACAACCACACCAAAATGAACGGCCTACATGCCAAATGAACACTAGGAACACGTGGCCGCCATGATAAGTACTGTATGTACATGCACATGCTGCTAACATCTAGTATATCCCAGCCATAAAGCAGCATAAACAAAAAACAAAAAAAAACTGATGCTCATATATGATTGTTTGAAATTTTTTAGTTGCAAAATGACCAAGTTCACATCCATTTCACTTTTTTTTTGGTACAAAGTGCATGATTACCCTTAAACTATAGCAGCAGGGGAATGAATGCAACTTAAAATCAACCAGCAGCAGTAAAAAGTAATCTTCCTTAAAGGGGCAACAAGCGATATTGTCAGGGATTGAAACCAAAACAAACGTGTGTTATGACTGACAGTTTCTTCTACCCATCCTCACTGTCTGCTACGAGAGGTAAAAGAGCAGAACTATATCTGAATGCAAGAAGTATAAAGGACAAGAGCAAAAACTTTATTGTTTCCCAGAGTGAGTCTAAAAGGAGCTTTCATTGCAGTAACACTAAATTGAAATAATTACGGTTCCTTATCGGTCCATGAGCGAGCTCCGAGTCGAATTGTAACTTCTCTCGTTCTCTTAGTTTTTTTTATCCTCGTTTTTTCCCTTGCTTTACACTGTTTGTTTGCCGTTTAATGTTGCTCTTTGGGTGGTGAAATGTGTTCCCGGTCATTTTCAAATGAGCGCTTCCAGCTTCTGCCAATAACTTCAACGCGGTGCGGCTGGCTGTACGTGAAGGGAGGGAGGGCATTCGCTCAGTTCATGAAGGAAGCAGAGCTTCACGTGCACGAACATGCACGCGGAAGGAGACCACCCTTGTAAGCAACAGGCTCGATGTCAACACAGAGAGACGCTGTGTGACGTCATGCTATGTTCCAGATGGAATTACACATCTAGAGATTCACATTGGACATTTTTAATACTTTCAACCTAGAAATGGTTAAATTTCGCTTGTTGCTCCTTTAATGCAAGACAAGCTGCAGTGTGACAAAAAGCAACTGTTTAACTTACAGACGTCCCCCCTGTGCTTTCAGGTTGTTAAAGCCATTTATCAGATTCAGGCATCAGGCCTCCTTCATTTATTGATCTCTTCTCAACTCCAAATTTAGTCTTAGTACTCATTGTCTTAATGCAGTTAAGTTGCATATTGCTATAGGGTAGTTAGTTGTGTGTACAGCAGAAATCATTGAAGTCTAGTGGCTTCTGCTGGAGCTTTGTCAACAAGAACATTATTCAGCGCTGTATGAAAGAAATGGAGAGCTTCATCAGTTTGAAATTGGCAGCAAATTTCAGGAACAGGCTTTTTTAAAATACTTTATTGCATAACATTTTCTACTTCTTAGTGGTCATAATTAAAAGTAGAGCTTTTAGAGTATAGTCCACCCACACTGGAAAAATTGTTTAACCAAAGTTACAAATTTAGATCAACCAAAACCTGTTGTCATGGTTTCAGATCATTCAAATAAATGCATCCTTACATTTAGTTTACTTCTTTCTCGGTATTATTCTAATTAAATCATGTCTTTGCAAACAGCATATGTGTTATTTTAAAGTGAATGTTCCTTTCTACTCCAAGGTTTAAAAATCCCACCCCTTTCTACCTGCAAATCACTTATTTATTTGCTTTTATTAATTATTATTTATTTTAAAAATATTAATATTTCAATCATTCAAATCATCCTGTTTCTCTTTTACCCAACCTAATTAAACTTGAATCAGTCTGCCTCAGCAAGACAGCTTTTTGAAATAGATAAAAGAATACATGCAGAATTTTTGCTGCTTATGTGCATGGCCTGTTCATTTTTAAATGCATATAAAGATTTTATGATTAATTTTGACATACTAATCCCTTTAGATCTTTAAACCAAGTTGACAGAGCCTTTTGGAGATTGTTCTTCCCTCCACTGAAATAACCTGTCACAGGAGATCAGGAGCTAGCTTTACCTCTGCTGAAAATCAGCTTCATTAGCTTAAAGAGAACTGGCAAATGACAAGATTGCAAAAAAGTGACAGTACTTTGAAAACCTCTAACCACAGTTAATCAGTTTTGTGATAACAAATGGGAGGGAATCACAAAGTCGCAAAGGAAAACTTTAACTCAAACCTCGACTCTAAACACCAGCTAACAGTCTGAGTTGTTTAAGCTAATCACCATGAAGACAAGCTAATTTCAATAACCTCTCAAACTTCGCTTTTTATGTACAGGCCCATTACAAACAGTCATTAAAGCTAATTTGGAGCTGAAATATAAGGAGTTTCCAGCATATGCTGTTGATAGAATATAATTTTTGTACATGTGCAAAAGTAATTTAGCCAGTTTTTAGCTTGCCCAGGTTGAAAATTGTGGTTTTGATGAATGAGCTTTTACTGTAGTTCCCAAAATCTGGAATAGTCTTTTACTTTTAAGTAGATTATGTGGAGGCTGGACACATTTCTGCCTGTCCCTAGACTGGAGAGAGATAACAAGCTGGGCTTGTACTTAATGTTCACTTGGTGTGTATGTGCAGTCATTCTTGCCATATCATTAGGACCCGTTCTGGCATAAAAAACAATGTAGATGGGACAAGTAGCCCTCATGAGGACCAAAGCCCAGGCATAAAGAGGAAAAACATTATGTCAAGGCTGGTAGTTTGGGTTATGGGATGGGTGTGAATTGAATCGAGGTTAGACTTAGGCGTGAAGTAGTAATGATTCTGTCTAGGGAAAAGCTGTCCACAATGAATGAAAGTCAACGGAATGTCCTAACTATAATTGCTTTGCAAGCTTGTGTATGTTCTGCACTACTGTGATGCCAGCACTGCAGGGCTTCTGGTCTTCTCCCAACCCCTAATCCCCACTCTCCGCCCTCCCTTTTACCTACAACAGAGCCACATAACAGCAGACACACAGTAACACAACATTCATCCCATTGCTATGCAAGAGGCTGTGCCGCAGAGACTCTCATCAGCCTACCTGTCAGCCCCCTCCAGATCAACTCTCTAGCGGCTACATGCAAACATACAGGAAGCCAAACTGGGACTCCAATATGTCCAAAGGTCTGATGGCTCAGAGCCCTTCTCTGCCACGAGGCACCAGCTGAATCCAAAACAAACACAT
This sequence comes from Craterocephalus eyresii, assembly GCA_037177035.1. NCBI lineage: Eukaryota > Metazoa > Chordata > Actinopteri > Atheriniformes > Atherinidae > Craterocephalus > Craterocephalus eyresii. Next base: position 3,803,772 of record JBBBVT010000024.1, on the reverse strand, counting down.
TCATTTTACACATGTAGCCTACTGTAAGTCTCGTGTTTCACTGGAGACGATAGCTATAAAAAGAATCCTATTCTGTTTGTGCAACATCTTATACAATACTTGCACAATAAAAATATCTCCCTAATCTAGACAAGCAAAAATGGTATTGATTGTGTTATCAAGGGAGCATAGAACAGTCTTGGAATCTGAGTCTGGCCTTCTCTGATACAGCAGACAGTTTAATACCATCTTTATGCAACAGCTGCACATTAGACAGTGTTCTGTATCCTTGTAAAATAAAACAAATCAGAGTTCTGTCACTCAGTATCACTGACACTGCCAAAGTATTTTGTTTATCTGGTTCAACCTACAATTCCAGTGGAAAGAAAGAAAGAGAGGGAACGCAAGAGAGCAAAACAAATGCACTATTTTCATTCCCATTGCAGCGAGTGACAGGGAGAACAAATAGCAGGGATTTTCATATGCTCAATCTCTTTCTCCCTCCCTCCCTCTGCTTCTCCCACGCCTCCAGCCTCTCTCCGGTTCCCATTTTTTGCCTCCCCTACCCGTGCGGCTGCAGATGGCGGATGCCATATTAGATGTTTTCTTTTTGCACATCAAACCAGAGGTCACAGCTGTACTGCTCCTAAACCAGCCGCAGATGTGTCGGCACAGTTACCTGACAACCAGTGCAGATGGAGCACTCTCTGAGGCTGGAAGTGGAAAGCACAAAAACTAGTGTTGTTTAGCCAGAAACTATTTTCCTTCCCCTGAGAGCTCCACTGAGATCAGAGGAACAGAATAAAGACAAATTTTGCTAACTTTTCTGTGGATGTGTTTTGCCACCTAGAGTGGCTGGAAAACTGACAAATCTAAAAGAACACAGAGCCTGGAAAGAGGAGGGGAGGGGTGTATCGCAGACTAGCCAAACTCGGGACAACGTTGTGTTAGATAGACATGGTCAAGCATGAATATTAATGAATGAAATTATTCATTGATGTTTTATTTTTGACAGAGCAAAGCGTGCATGTTATCAAGCTTGGCCTACAGAGCACCGAGGGGAGAAGGCCTTGTCAGCATTATGTTTGGTCTGTCAGATAAAATAACATGTTAAAATATGTACATACTAAAAACACTCAGCGATTTACATGATCGGGCCATCCCTGGGTGCAGCTGCAAGCGTGATTTCTTCACACGGACAGGAAGATGATGTGTACACAAATGCACTCCAGTAACAAGATTTACATCCCAATTTTAGCAACCAGTCATTATAATCTGCAGCTTGTGAAGGCTGTGCATGACTGAGACTGTATAATGAACTCATTTGAATATGGACAGAACTTCCAATCAAATATATGTTCCACTTAAAAAAAAAGTGTGAATAAAGTTTAAATGATTTTCAAAAATCTTTTTTAATCAAGCCGCATAAAGGAAAATGTATTTTATTCAAATATTGGGATTCTTGGAAGTGTGATGCCTTGTAAGACCTTGTGGGATTTGCAGTGACATAATTATTCCTGGTTAAGCTATTAGAATTGTTGGAGAAGCCGTGTGTTAGTCATTTTCATGGAGGCCCCCTTAATTTAAGCCACAGTGATGTCACAGCGGAGGCAGACTCATCCCTCCTTGGCAAAATCTCACAGTATACTTATAACGCCTTCAGAGTTGATTCATAATGTCATTGACTCAGTGAAGGGAAGTGATTCATTAAAAAAACACTGATAGATAACGAGAATGCGACAGAGACAAAATGATCCAAAGAAACTAAGAAAAAATCTAAATGAGATGCAAACAAAAATCTGAGTAAGAGACAAAGTCCAGAATTATTTACTGACCAGCCAGACCACAAGACCCATAACAAGGGTTTCAGTAGGTAATGTTATTGCTCAGGCTTTGATATCAGTTTAAATGAATTAGTATGAATTGGATAGAACTGGATTATTCCAAATGTAATTGAACTGGATTCACAATAAATTCTCTGAAATGTACTTTCAAAGATACTGTTCTTTCTTATTCACTGTGGTCCAAATATAATCAACTTAAAACTAATCCAACACAGGATTTGTACTATTTATCACCATGGACGTAGTTTTGATTTCAGAGGTGGGGGGACAAAAGTGTTTTTTATAAAACTGATCTTTCAGCTTACGATGTCTTCTAGTGTTTCTTTTAGTTTTCTATTGCTCCTTTTAAGCCAAATATTCCTTTTACTGGTTTGACTGGTTGTATAGCATGTAGCCAAACATTATCACCCAATTCTGTGTTTTACCTCAGTCAACTTCACAGCAACTTAGTAAAAACTTTGCTCATTTATGGAATATTAGCATTTGCATAGCACCACCCACTGGTGGGCAAGTGAAACTGGCCTTTCATTTGGAAAGAAATTGATTAAAATGTCCATCATTCAGTGCATCATTCAATATAAAACTGTACCTGGACAGTTTGCTTTTATCATCTGACAAAATACATAGATGCTGGTGTTTGAACTGTGAAAGCTCTGACGCAGATGATCATCACTGTAACATTTATCACAATGCTTTATCTAAAGACTAACATTTATTCTTTCAGCCTCACCTCTGAGCCTCCAGCCTTTTCTCCTCCAGTTTCTCCTCCTCTCCCTTCGTGAGCCACTAGTCCATTTCTTCAGCTCTCCCTTCTCCAAACTCTTCTCCTTCATCTCCTGCAGCTTCTGCTCCCCCTCTTCCAGAATTTCCTTCTCTTTGTCCTGCATCTCTACTACCCTTAGCCTGACAAAAATATATTGGAGCATGACGTGAATGGTGGGACAATTTGGGATCATGTTAGATGGGTTATAGAGGAAAAATGAGTTTGGATGTATAAAAATTACATTTATTTACATTACAGACATTTATATCCCATGCAGACCTTCTAAAAGAGACTAACATTTTTTCTATGACCATGGGATGTGTCTTTCCACATGGTTGTGCTAAGAAAAGTGCTCAGAAATGAGCAGCTAGTCGTTGCATCAGCTGGGGTTAAATAAGTTATTTAACCCCTGCTGAAAGATAATCCCCCATGCAGTCATTATCCAATAGGAGGATCATATCTATTTAAATCCACGCGATGACTTTTTTATGCCTAGAAGTATATAAGCAAATTCATAAAAGATACTAAGAGGAGTCATTTTTTAATAAAAAAAAAACTTATTTTTTATTTTTTATTTTGCCCTGGGTTTAACAGGGAGCCGATGAACAGAAGCACGAAGTTATTAAAATGAGATTAAAATCAACTTGAACGACAATATAATGTCTAAAGTAGGTCTGTTTTATTAAATTAAGATTTTTCACATGAAAAGTTTTTTTCTTTTTTACGTTTTACTGTATCTGCTTTTAATGTCAGCTACCAAACAGCCCTTAAAGGCGTCGACATTAATGGTGTTTAAAAGCGTTTGTCCGTATGGAGATATGAACAAGTTCAGTCAGTCTTTTCTTTGTGAACCTGAGATTGAAATCAGCACTAACACAGAAGAGAGGGATGATTGAAGAAAAACTTCAGTGCTCCTGGGACAGACTGAGCCACAACACAGTTACGGCTTCACCATCAGTAAGTAAAGAGAGGCAGCAGTTCCCTACAATCAATGCATAGGTGGAAAATTCAGTATTTCATTTGAGGAACATTTTAAATCTGCGCTGTCAGAAGCTGAAAAGGGCTGAAGTCTAAAAAAAAAAAAAGTTAAAGCAAATAGCAGAGCTGGCAGAGGCAAAAAGTGCTTCTTTAAAATGTGAGTCAAAAGTTACGCCCACCAAATGGTTTCCACTTGGACTTAATGCTGCCAACCTGTTATTTGTTTTTTTTATAGAAGAAGAATTTGATTACAGCTGCTGTCATAGCAGCATAAAAAGCGAGAAGTAACTGTTAGCCTTTACAGTGTCTACCGTATGTGAGTAATTTATGTCATCTTAAACTAAACTTTCCTAGCTTTCTCATTTCAATCCCTTTATTGTAGTAATTACGCGTGACATGAAAAATGTGTCATCTTTAACATTCAATTTAGGGATTTTTTTTCATTATTTCATTACTATTGGGTCTTAGAGTTTGTGTGTGCGATTGTCTTGTATGTTTAACTGTGAATTACTGTTGTGTTGTCTTGTATTGTTTCTATTGTGCAGCAGTGCCCTTTTAACCAAGCTAAATTTCTCCTAAAAGAAGACAAAGAAGGAATTCTTAATCTTAATCTTTCTGATATCGCAGCAGATTAAATGTAATTTTTATTTTGACATAATGTGCAATAGGGTTCAAAGTAAATAGTTCAAAGTAACCATGCATACTGGAAAACAGAGCCTTTAAGCCATATAAATTATGGGGTTTGTATGGAGAACAAACTTGTTCTCACTTATGTTAGATCTCCTTGTGTAAACAAACCGTGGTTTTCCTTTTGGTTTGCTCAAATACTTTAGTTTGACTCATTTTCTTTCAAATGGTAAAGCAAAGAGAACTGTATATCTTTCCAGACAAGCCGTGCTGCATTCATTGATGTCCACTGGAGCCAGACTGGATATAGTCCTTGACCCAGGCAGTCCCTGAGGGGTGAGGGCTGGAGCCTGGACTACTGGTGTTTCCTTCTTACCGGTCAGTGCCGCCTCCGCTGCCAGGAATAAAGCTAAGACTTTAACTCTTGACCCCCGGTGCTGCTCTGTGACTGGCCGGACTGCTCGGGGCATCCACGGGATCCCTGTCTGTGTGGTCTGGGTGGAGAACGAAATAAATGAGAGACACATTGATCTAAGAAATCTGTTCAATCTGTATCAGTGAGAAAATGATAAACCAATGTGGGTATTCACACAAATTCAGCTGCAGACAGGACCATGTACTTTTTCTTCTTTTTACTCCAGTTCTGGCTCTGCTCTATTTATGCCCTGGCAGGAATCCAAATTAGATCTAGTTAACTGGAAATGTGAGCCCAGGAAGTTATACAGTGCCAAGAAGGTTTGTCCTTTGATCGGATCACCGGCAGAGCGGCTGGTGGTCCGGTAGTACAGACACAGGGCTGAAAGGGTCTCAGTAGGCTTTACTGTCATGGTTTTGCTCAAGAAATTAGCTGAATAAGGAGATAATAAGGGAATTTATTATCAAATTAGCAACAAGGGAAAACTCCATCCTCATATAGCATGCAACCTCAGAGTCTAGACAGATTGGCATTATTCAACTAATGAGTTCAATAAGCATAACAGAGGTAGATATTTTACCCAGAGACTGAAAAATATGGATGAATCTTCTGTCACATGACCCATAGGTTTGTAGAGAGCTGAAAAGAGTCTCGCCCTCTTGGCAGCACCATGAGACTCATCACTACTGGAAAATACAAAAATGGACAATGAGGTGGTGCCGGGAGGAGGGTGGTCAGTGTGGGGTGGGATGATTGACACCCATCAAACTCTGAGCTGTGTGTAGCTTCCACAGTCATTAAGAGCGAGTAAAAGTATGTTGGGATCTTCTCAAGGATGGAGCAAGGGAGAGACAGAGCCAGGCTTCGTTAGTGGTAATGAGGACGTACTTCATGAATTCTTCATGGGGAACAACAAGATGAGCTGGAATCTGAAGCTCTCAGTTTACTGGTCCATCTTTGTTACAGTTCTCACCTTCGGTCACGAGAGTTGCCCAAAAGAAGACCAGTAACAGTGGCTGAAATGGGTTTCCTTTCACGAGGGCTGAGCCTTCGGGCCAGGATGACCACCTCAAGTATCCGAAGGAAACTTCAGTCAGATGAGGTGATCTGTTTTGAACAGTTAGCATCCCTGTGGAGGTTTTTTGAGCATGCACTGGGATAAGACCATGGGAAGACCAAGTTCATGCCAGAGGCATTATATGTCCTCCATATATCCTCTCTGGCTGGGGATTGCCTCAGGATCCAGCAGGAGCTGCAGAGGTTTGTTGGGAGGAGATTATTTCCAGTTAACAAATCTCTAATGGATGGATGTATGGATGGACAGTGTTAAAATTCATCTGTGTTTCAAAGCATTTAGCTGGAAAAGTCTTGTCTTGTTTGTTTTATTTCTCTCTTTTTTCAAAAAACTGTGAATCCATTTCTGAGGTAGTTTTGGGTCAGACTGAAAGGCTTTCAGAATATTATGACAAGTTGTGACAGCCTTTCCCAGAACATGTCACATCTGCCATCTGGACAACAGCCAAGTCAAATAAAGAATCCTTTCTGATTAACTTCTCTAACTTGTGCTCACTTGTCTTATTTCTTCCTCACTGCACATGCAAAATAGCTTTAAATCTCCCACCCAGTAAGTTGTCATGATTAGATCCTCTAATCTTCTATGCAACACTCAGCCTCTAATGTGTCGCCTTTATGAGCCTGGAAGTAGGGATCAATGACACACAAATTGTCTCTTTCAATACAGTTGATGGTATTTTTTTTATCTTTCATATTTTGACTCCAAGACTTTTAGCCCTTGAATCAAAAATCACACAAATCAATGTATTAAGGAAATTTGGAATAAAATCCATGAACATAAATTCTTTAAAAAACTGCTCATGAAATCATCAAAACGTATATTTAGAAAAAACGTGGAAATACATGTTTATAATACAAAACGTATTAAATTGAATAAGATCATATCTACAGTAATATGCCACAGTAATATAATATCAAAGAACATAATCCACAGGAACCTGCATTAAAGCAGTAGAACATTAAAACAGAACATTATCAGTAACAGCAGCAGCATCATTATGGCAGCATGAAATAACTGACCGACATCAAAGTATTTTCGCACCCATCTCTAAGTGATGCTTTGCAAATTCACAACCGAAAAACTCAGCTACGGCACCAATGAATGATTTTGCTGAAGACATATCATACATTAAAAAAACAAACATTTAATAGGCATGCAGATTTAAAAGCACTGAAACTGATTGGTGGGGACCTGTATGTACATAAGGATGATGTTGCTGTTATGATGATGATCCTTGCTCTATTCATGTGGTTGCATGCTGCTAATGTAAGCCGTTGCCTTAATGGTTTAACTGTAATGACAGTTTTTCGTATTTTTTGTATTTTCTGTGTATTAACAGGAAAGATCTCAACATATTAATTATATCCAGTCTGCAAAGTCAGAAAGACTTTAATCTGCTTAAAGTTGTACTGACATAAGGATTCCACACATTTGCCATCTGCAGAAATAAAAACTGAATGGTGTTATAAGGGTACTTGGTCCATTGCACATGTTCAATGAAGGCTGCAGGAAGCCTTTTAGACCACTGAGAGAAACGTGGGTGCATGTCTCCATCCATCTAACTTCCAAATGACAAGACACCCCCCTCCTCTTCCAGCAATTAGCTCATGTATTAGCATATGTACTCTATTTGCATGAGCAACGACTAATTCCTGGTGTCATCGAACAGCTGCTGATGCAGATTAGCAGACTAGCAGTCAGAGATCTCTCCGTCTTGTCTTGTGGCTCAAAGTTGGATCAGTCATTGTAAGGAAATCAAATATATGCTCATCATCTTCTTGTAGCGTAACTTAGAGAAGCCTCACGGCTGTGAAGAGTAGCTGCACTAGTCAACAACATTCCAAGCCACCGTGAAAAGCAGGATTTATACTTACTGAGGGCAAGGGCTCAAGTGTGTATTTCTGCTGCCATCAGTGCAAAGTGTGACGTACATTCTGAGCATGTTTGCAGATATTTCCTGTTTTGGTGTGTGACAAATGACACTGTCTGGACATATGCCAGAGTAAATGAATGAAGATGTGGTGTGTTTGTGGAGAGTGCATTCTAACGAGATTCTGCAAGATTTATATTGAGATGAGTTTTCTTAACATACTGACTGAGGCCGGGAGAGTGTGTGATGTAGCTCTTGGGTTTTTTACAGTTTGCCCGAGCATCTAACCCTGGGCTGAACTTTGCTGAACCAGCCGTTCCTCGATGATGGGTGTTTGTCTTGACTGGTAACTTGTATATAATCTTTCTCACTGTAAATGACGGACACCATGATGTCTGAAAATGCTCATATAATTCTTTTCCCAAATTGGTCAACTGCAGCTGTTTTTCTCTTAAGATCACTGCTTCTGTCTTTCCTCCTCGGCATAGTGTTCACACCAACAAGCCCTCCATCTTAAATGGTCATAATCACATTCTATGATTCTGGACATGATTCTGAAAATGTCACTGTCATAAAACTTCAATATTTAGTCTTTTTTCTTATTCATCATAGATAGAAAGATACTTATAATGGCTGAATATACAGCAGGTTAAGAAAGAAAAGCCAGTTGCAAGTTCAGTCTAGGTTTGTTCATGTTACAAGGTCCTGTACAACTGATTTCTGTCAGTTGTGATTAATTCAAAGATTCTATAGAAATTGAACGTAATGTTCCTAAAATAATATTAGTATGACCTTAAACAAGTAACAATAATGCAAAAGTAATGCTAGCAACACAGAATTTCTTTTGATAGTTTCATTCATCTGAAGGAAATGTGCAACAGTAATTATTCATTGCACTTTTTGAACAGGTTTGACTAAAAAGTACAAAACAAGATTCTGCTGTTGTCTACTCAGCAACAAGAGTATTATATTGTGTCCTCTACATCCTTTTTCATAACTCTAACTTGCACCATTTAAGTCATTCCCTTTTTTCCCCCTTTTTTTTGGCCTATAGTCAAAGTGGACGTCAACCTTCCGGTCATTGTCTCGTACATAAACCACTTCTAAGGGTTTTCATTGCAGCTGTCAAGCCAGTGAGGATTTAAATAAATAAGTGTATTATTAATGTGAGGGGATTGCTAAATGCTGCTGTGATTGATGACATCTGTGGTAAAAACAACAGCTCATGGGCCAGAGGACGGACTTATCACATGAAAGAAAAACAGAGATAAACAGTCAAAGCAAAGGGTTAGCCCCGCTGGCTGCAGCAACCCATAACTTATTTCATGTGTTTACTAAAGCATGGGGTCATAGTAAAAGTGAAATATTAGGGTTAATTTTGGTTTGCTTAAGGGTCCGAAAGCCTCCCACCACACACACACTCACACGCATACACACATTTTATGTGTTTCTTACTGTAAATCTTTTAAAGGTTTAGAACAAGTTTGTTTCCCACAATCAGGAACATTTTGGGGGAGAACAAGCGGAAACCTATTACTTATGAATAAAATTGTTTCTCTGCTCAACTGCCTTCTGAGTTTTATGTTAAAACTGGAAAATACTGAAATTATTTACTGCAGGACAAAACAAGGAATTAAAAAACCAAAAGCAAGTGAAGGTTATCTTGTGTGGAATCCATAATTCCAAGCATGTGCTAAATATAAGAAATTGATATATAAATATCAATTGGCCAACTGGTGCCTAATGTGATAAATTAGGTGGTAACAAGTTTTCCATTAGATCAGGTGGAAATAACTGATGTTTTCAGGTGCTGGGCAGCTGTGAGTCTGCAGGATGCCTGAAGTGCTTCCAACGAATTGAAATGTTACTTTTGAACAAACACGAGTCAAATTTCTTCTTATTCACATTAATGGTGAACAAGAAAAGGTGGATGGAAAAGGTGAATAGCTGAATAATCTTCCATATACTAAGGGTGCGACAATAGTAATCATATTGAATGATTCAATACGGGCGCGTACCGAACTGTGACCACTGTATTGACTGTATGAGAAGTTGTTACACAAATTATTTTATGAACTTGTCCTCTGATGGTCTGTTCAGTGTTGAAAGTTCAGTGGATCTTTGCTGCTTATTCAAGATCCACTGAATTGTCTCTGATATCCCATAGATGAAAGAAATTAGAGCATTTTATTCCTTTGGATCTCCGACACATCCTAAACTTTGGACTGATTCTTCTACTGAATTACAACCACCAGTAACAGTCTATACAGCTTTGATTTATTGCTTCAAACCAGATGAAATCATACCTGCTGTATTTTTTATGTTACAGATTGGATCCAGTTTGTCTCAGAGAATGATATGGGTGGATGAAAATGGTAATGTTAAAAACTTTCACTTGGACATAAAAAAAACCTTTTAAACTGTTATGACGCGCGGGGCGCGTAGGATGAAGGACTCTAAGATGCAGAGAAATTTAAGGAGTTTATTGTCAAACAAAG
>JBBBVT010000024.1:3775528-3793623 GCA_037177035.1 Craterocephalus eyresii | reverse complement strand
AGAATGCTGGAGGAAAGTCGAAGGTCAGCTGAAGAATCACTGGAGTATAGCTGAAGGACTGGCACTGTGAGCAGCGTCGAAGCTGGTTAAATATCCCGGTGATCAGCAGATGAGCAGCAGGTGTGCGCGATCAGGCAAGCTCTGCTCACAGCTCCAGCCCTATGGCAAGTTAACGGGAACAAAAAGCACAAAAAAGTAATCCCAAGCAACCACAGTGGCGCCCAGTCTGCCACAGCATAACATAAACTATTAAATCACAACTACTGTCAATGTAGCAAATACCGCCACCCTGTCAACACTATGCTGCCTATATTTATTCATTTATTTGCTTTTAGTGAGATGACGGAGACATATCTGGTACATTTTTCGTTAAATGGGGCTTTTCAAAAGATTGATCAGGTTTGCTTCACTTGTAAACAGACACCCAGCTTTTTGTGCATTTGTGAAAGATATCCAAGACTTTTCTAAGCAGCCGCATTTTAGGCCCAAATATTTTCTTACATTCTTGTGGAAAACCTTGGTAAAAGTAAATTAATACGACAAGAATAAATTTTCTTCAGTATAAAATGGTTGAGAATGACACAATCCTCCATATTCATCTGTTTTATTTGACTTCCATGTCGATACCATGAGGCATAATTACAAGAAGCAGAGGTGCCCCTCCCTGTGTCTGGCTACGATCACACTGCACTATTCAGTCTGACAATCATCCCTATGATCTCACAGCTTGCATTCCTACCTACCCCCGACCAAGATAACACATATTCACTTTCATTCCTGAATTAAAGAGGGCTAGAAAACAAATCGAGGCCTCATATAATCACATACACTGAAAAAAATCTCCTATCTACTTAATGTTATACTTGGCACAGGCTGCGGGCTAACATGCAAAGTAAAAAAAGAAAAGCATTTCCTCTGTGTGTTTGGAATGTTTCAGTGTTTTTGACTAAAACTTCAGCCTTTGTTCTGGGCTTTGCTTTTTCAATAATAAATAATGCATCTGGTTCATTAGTTTGTTCACTCCGAGGTGGACCGGGAAACTCTGTTTCACCTCCAGGTCATAAATCAAGAAGAAAAAAGCTGTCAAGGATTGGAACTCTGGGTTAAAACATGCCTTCACTAGCTCATACTGTCAGATCCCATTTTGTACCCGCATGTCCTCACAGGCGCGCCGCTCTCTGCTAATGATCAAACCTGTGACAAATATGTGTGCGAGATATTTGGCAAAGAGGAGCAGTGTTTAATTTAGTCGGCTCTGAAAGCTATTCTTCAACCTGCTAAAGGCTGGCAAGTTCACTCTGGCAAGCCCAAGTTTTCCATCAAGCTCTCGCTAATATTGACGGGAAAGAGCCTGCTGTGTGCAGCTGGACACAACAGTTTAGCCGTTTTTCCCCTCCAGTTATTAAAGGCATGTAACTGTGGATCATGTAACGTGACGTTTGGGGCTACATGCTGTGATAACACCCAACTTCTATTTGGATGCTTGCATTCATTCCCCTGTGACGATCGTGCTGGAAGTTTTTGCCCTTTTGTCTCTAAGCCCTCCATCTGGTCCCTGCAGCCACTCGGCTGTCTCTAATTCATATTAGGACCGATTGGATGATGCCAATCTTTCCACGGGCAGAAACAAGCCGTGCTCGAGCTGCAAATTGCTTTTCTCTGCAAGTATATTTTACCTTTATATATATATGTGTGTGTGTTTTGTATTGATTCAGAGGCTTGTTTTCTTCCTGGATCATGCTGTCTATTCAAATCAACTGAATTTTCTTAATTTGAGTTACTTGCCCCGTGCACGAGTCGAGCAGGCATCCAGCAACCAATTTACCATCCTGGATGTATTCCATTTGATAAAGCCTTTGTATCTGAGTCAATTCATTCAGCGAGAGTGACTCTGACTCTAAGTTCATTCAGCATGCGCTTGCAGCCATCATCAACTGACGCAGTCTGGTCACATTGCTCCGCATGATTAGAGCTCAGCCTAATTAATCATTTCTGAGAAAAATCTTACCACGTGAGTCACATGATTGCCAGGATAAACAAGCAGATGTATGTGCGGAGCTGTGTGCTTGTGTGTTTGTTTCTGAGTATGCGAGCTGCCTTTCTGGGCCCTGTTTGGGTGGCAGCAGCCGGGGGAGTTTTGCTCTCATTAGGAGCGCCACGGGCCAACTCAGCACTACTCCATCCATGACAAAAATCCCCAACATGAGAAATGGCTAGAGCCTGCAAGAGAAGGAGCCAGCTGATGAGAGCAACACATGCGACTCAGTCTGAGCACGAGGTAGGGTATAGAAGCCTTGTCTGTGACAAAATGTTTCCCCTTCCCCAACTACTTCTTGTAATACACTGGGAATTATTATGTAGCCAATGGTAACACAGCGAGAATCCATCACATAAATTCACAAGTGTCAGAAATCTCATCTGTAATATGATCAAATTATTTATAGTTCTTGAAATTCCCCATTGTAGCAAGCTGCGCTGGAAGGCTGAAGAATCGAACAGACAATTATCATATTTCACTGCAAAGATCGTTCAAAATCCAAAGTGGAGAGCACCACGAGTCTTTTCAGAGGCCATGAATCAGGGTCAGAACTCCAGGCCCACAGCTATGCTTTGTAGACTGTCTCAGGTTAGTAAAGTGGAAGTATAGTTTAGGGAATGGCTGTGTGCACCAACAGTGGCTGGCTCAGAAAATATCGACATATATACGACTGGTTCATAAACATCAAATGAAAGAGCAGTTTTCTTTCTTCCATTATTGAAGTGTTTCGTCTGACTGCTTCTAAATAAGCTCCACAGTATTTTGCTCCAAAGCAAAAAATTACGAATGTTTAAATCGATCAGTAATCAAAAGGCTAATGTTTCAGAAAAATATGCAAATTATTCTCCCTTCAGCAACTCTGGCATATTGTAGTAAATACTTGCTTTGTTTGTTTTTTTTCAAACTTTTTTCCTTCTCCTACATTTATGACTGCTTCCACTTAGAGGATTTACAGTATTTTTTGTGCATGTTCTACATCAGACACAGGTGCAGAAGTGGAAAGCAGTCCTCATTAATACACATAAGCTTGTTCTACAATTTCAAGTCTAAATGTCTGCTGGGAAAAAAAAGGCGATTTTGATGCTGGAGGTCAAAGTATGGAAGTAATATTCTCAAGTTCTCTTCATGGTGCTTCTCAACCTGGTGCCCACATGAGTGCAGCAATTTTCCAAGATATTTTCAAAAAATGTGACAGAAATGGGAGGAAGAAAATGCAAGATGCAAGAAGGGAGTCCGGCAGTTTTAATTCTGCGTGCCCCAGAGCTTCTCCCTGCACAGCAGAGCTGCTACTGCTGGTTTTGTACCAAACGGTTCTCGGAATCGAGCAGAGGGCAATGAAGGCTGGCTAACTATTTGGAAATGATTTTCCCTCTTGTGTTTTTTCTCCATTTGTATAACTCTTATGCCGGCAGGCTGGAGGATTCTGGCTAGTATTAATCAAAGAACTGAAGCTATTTGTCAATCAAATGCTGAGTGGCTGAAAGGAGGGCCCAACTCCAACTGAAATGGCCAAATTCAGTAAAAAAAAAAAAAAAAAAACTGGACAAAGCACTAAAAATGTCATCCTTGGGAACACGAAAGGATTGCCGGAAACAACATTCTGCAGTGGTGTTCCAAGTTTATGGTTTAACACCATGCACTTTTCTCTTCAAAACCTAATGAACTCTTTCTTGTGTCAGAATGAAAACCCAGAAACTGTTTTTGCCATTTCTGAGCATGGCTTCTTTGTGGCAGGAAAAGCTGCTGTGGGTGGGTGCAACTGAGTATTACTAAGCTTTTAAAGGAGTTTAAGAGATTTTTCTATTTACAATACAGCTGATTGAAACTCTGAGGTAACTAAATAGCCAGTGGGCGCTCTGTAGATGAGTCTACATCCTACTGTTATACCCGTATTGCCTATAGACCTTGTGGAATGGCCCTTTAAAGCAGAATTTTGCTTTTTATTTAACCTGGGGTCTGTTTTCATCTTTCCTTTCATACATGTGCGTGATGGAGAAAGAAACGTTGAAGATCGCTCCAGTATTTAGCCGGGCAGGCAGCTGGCAGCAAAGCTAATGATAAATATCGGGCAACTCGCCCCGCCTCTGTGTTTACCCTAAAAACGTGCTTTTTTTCCACACTGAAGTGCTCTGATAGTCTCAACGAGTGTCTGACAATGTACTAGAGAGGAGATATGAAGGAAAGTATCTGTATTAACTGGCGATCGTTATGTTTTGGTGTCTGTGTCCTGTTGTCTGTGTCCAAATCTTGCGGGATATCGCGCAATAACTCACTTTACCAAAAGATAGCAATCACCAGTAAATACAGATACTGTCCTTCATTTCTCCTCTCTATTACGTTGTCGGACTCTCATTGAGACTATCAGAGCACTTCAGTGTAGAAAAAAGCAGGTTTTTAGGGGAGCTTAGACGCAGAGCTAGCTGCCCAATACTTACCATTAGCTGTGCTGCTAGCTGCCATGCTTAAATTCTCCTTTAAGACTTCCTTCATTGTCCACCAATAATATCTCAGTGCTCATCAGAGTACTGTATCTGCACCCTCATGTATAATAGCTAAATGTTTTCTGAGCTCTCTCTGCTTACTGTATGCATTCCCAGGTTGTGTTGCAGGTCATGTAGCTTCTGTTTTGTTCAACTTAGACGGTATCTTTCCAACCAGGCTTCGTAAGGCAAATGAACATGTACGCATCCTTTTAAAACTTTAGCCTTCTGTGCTACATTTTTATTTAGATACAGTGTGACCAATGCCTGTTAGAGACTTTTTAAAACATTTCAAGTACACATTTAGCGGTAACAGAGTACCTAACCAAGCTCCTGCAAATGGAATCCAATTAACAACCTTTCTGTAGTGGTTTAAGAAGCATGCAGGCTGAGATTTCTTGGCTGATCCTCAGATACTCTGACAATTAACCATCATTTGTAAAATTAGCTCTAAATGTGCCACTCCTCCTAATCTACCCAGGAAATGATCCTAAACAAGCTAGCAAGCGTAGTGAAACAGAAAATCCTCATCAAGCAACAGTAACCATTATAATGTCTCGAGCTATTTGTGTTGGTGGAGTTGTGTTCCAATCCAAACAAGAAAAACATTTTCATGGCTGCAGCCTCAGTTGTTCGCATCATGGACAGACTTTTTCTTTTTTTTTTACGATTCTTGGCCCTGTAAAACTGGTCGAAAAAAGAACAAAACAGCAAAGAATAAAACATGCACACGTATGTAATGGGTTGGGGAAGCCTTGAATCTTTAATCGTGCTGCCATTGTGCTTTATTGTACAGTTTAGTCAGGTCTGATGAAGCAGTGGCGATGCTGCCTGGGTAATCTCAGCAAAGCCTTGGCAACGACAAAGTTTTAAGGTAAATGCTGAATTTCAACCCAGTTGTGTGCACTGTTTACTGAACAGGGAGAGGGCCCAATGAGACGCCTTTAATTTGCATTTATGTGGAAATCTTACTGAAGAAAAATGTTTTTCTTTTACTCGTCATTTGAGTGTCTTAAAAACCCAGGAGTGCAGTGACTCTTTTTGGGCTGCATAAAACCCTCTTGATCAGATGGCTGGGGGAGGACAAGAGAAAGAAAAAGATTTACACGGTACGGTGCTTATATCTGCTCTTCATATTCTCAAAATCACCTGGGTGTGTTAAAAGAATAGAAAAGCAGGTCAAGCCTCTTGGAGCCATCTGGTTTGACGCTTGGTACCTGAGTTACCTGAAAAATGGGTCTATCAAACACAAGGAGCTGGAGAGAATTTGATCCAAGCCGGGCCCATCTGTTAGATCCATGAATTATGAAGAAGACGTGAGATGAAGGAGATGTGAGTCCTGACAAATCAGGCTCCTGATTGGATGAGGAAGTGAAGTGTGTACAGAACGGTTTCATATGCTTAGGAGAATTTGGTGGCTGTGTGAGAGCCTGGAAACGCCACGGCCGCCGAGCAAACAGACGCTCGCGTGCAGGGGGGGCGTCGTGCGAGCGGCTTGCCTGCGCAGCTGCCTCCCGTCGCTGCAGTGACCTCCCGAGCCTTGCCGACAGCAGGGAAAACAGAATTTGTCAAATCAGAGCTGGCGCTGATGAGGAAAAACACAGATCCGTATCCTGCACATCAGCCAGCCAATCAGAAAGCGGGCCTGTCATGGGAACAAAGGCGGAAAGAGAGCAGCAGGGCGGTGATGAACACGGACAGAGCGGCGAACGCACCCACCCACGCACGCTCCCTCCGCTCCAGTCAGGGTGGGAGTTGGGTTGCGTCTGTCTGCTGTTTGTGCTCATATGTGTGTGCGTGCTGCTTTCTCTCTGCTTGCCATGTGTGCGTCTGTGATAAGTGTGTGTGCGTCCCCAGTGGGTCAGATTCCCTTCTAACCATAAGAAGGAGAATGCAACGACAAATAAGACTCTGATTAGTTCCTTCCTTCCTTGACGACACAAAGCCCGACCTAATCCCTGAGCAAACACAGCGTCTGCGGGGAGCAGGATGGAACCCAACCTGTGGAGTGTTTGTCTTTAGGAGAGAGAGGAGGCAAGAAAGAGTGTGGGGCAGATGGATCAATGGAAGAGGAGAGGGGGATGAGGGAGAGGAATCAATGAAGTGAAGGAAGAAAGAGTTGGGATACATGAGGTGGGGAGGGATAAGAAAAAAAACAGAAGGGGCACAAAGAGAGAGGTGTGCAGGAAGAGACGGAGGGGATTAAACATTCAGCAGCTCCGGTGAAACGGCATCACTCCTGCTGACCTCTGCTGAGCCTCGACACCTGATGGGGAAATGAAACGGAACTGCGGCTTGATGAATGCACACTCCTGTTTGCCAAGGCTAATAGTCTCTGTTCAAACAGCCGGTGGTATATAGGGCGGGTCTTTGTGTTTGCATAGGTGTTTTAGGTGTCCATGCATGTCTGTAGGCAAACAGGGGAAAAGCTGCTCTTGTAATGTCTGTTTCCAGCCAGATAATTCATTTCTGGATGGTTTGTACTCATTCAGGGAATTTGGTTGCTGTTTATTGGAAGATTTTGCACATTGTGAGGTTCCTGCAGAAAGTAGAATATTTTTCTAAAAGCAATGTTAAAGCTAGAAAAAGATTTTTTCCCCCACATACCACCAGCTGTTATAGTTGTTGTAAATAACTATATTGCAATGTGTTGTTTTCTCCATAACTGAAGCATACAACTATATTTTCATGATGATATCTTTGAAAATAATTCAGTTTCATCAGATTATTTCCTTAAGTCTAAGTAAAGCAGATTTGATGGAAAGAGAAGACGTATGTTTCAAACTGTGCACCGCTCTATGTGGAGTGAGACTAGGTGGCCTGCAGTGCAAAATCATCTCATTTTCATCTCTTGCTGTGTCTTTCTCTCGCTCCTCTCATCCTCTCACACATTTGGTGAATCAGCTTTTTGAAAACACCCAGCGTGTTGACGTTCGGTTGCGAGTGTGTGATGTGGTGCTGTAAAGCGAAATGTGACTCAGCGTCCCAGGGAGAAAAGTTGTGAAATGCGTTTTAGCAGTCTTGGGATGCTGCTGGGCGGCGATGGCTCCAGAAATGTCCAGAGTGGATGTCAGTGTGCCACCAAAACCAGCTGGAATCATGTCTTTTAAAGGTTATGAAACAACACAGTGCAACATGCTTTAATAGTTCAATGTTTTGTTGTATGATTGCCAAAAATAGTGAAGAATATCCTTCTTGGAAGCAGGTTTTGTTATACATTAGGCAAAAGATTTATACTGAAGTAATTTTAAATTAGAAAAATATAGACTTTTTTCTACAAATTCAGAAACAGAATACTTTGAAGCATTGTGGGCCGTGCTAATTTTCTTAATTTCCTTTTATTCCTGTCTTGCTTGCTGCTGCCAGTTATTACATAAAAAAGAATTATGATCTTTAACAGCATCCCACTGTGATTCAATGTGCCCTCTGTGGTTTCACTTGTTTGTACGGGTTCACTAGCACATGCCGTAAGTGTGTCTTTTTTTATGAGCCGTGTGTGTGCATGTGTGTGTGGAGGGTAGCAGTCGTTAGCAGAGGAAATGAATAGCTGCCACCATCGTTCATAGTTCCCTAATGAGGCGGCTGGCCCTTCGCTTCTCGTCTCTCCTTATTTTATACGTTCTGTGTGGCCAGGGCTCCTTCTCATCTCGTGTCCTCAGAGCACCCGAGGGCCTCATTACCCTACAGTCATTGTTTATTTGGAGGGAAGTAGAAAAGGGGAGAAGGATCAAAGAAAGGCCTGTGATCGACTGCTTCCTGTCGCACAACTTTCCACCAGGCCAGGTTCGCTCCTGGACTTCGCATCGAGAAACGCGCTGAAGTTTCTGATTGTGTGTCTGTGGCTGGAAGCTTTTCATGACATTCACTTGATCAGCACCAGATTGCTTCTCTGTGTCATCTAATCCTTTCCGAGGGTTATTGTTTTGCTATTTTGGGGAGACCCAGCTTTAGTTCTCAGTTTGAAGACGGATGATGTAATGGCACAAACCAGAACCTTTATCATAATTAAAAATGAAGTGCCTGTGATCATTACAGGATTGTGTTGTTGCCCAGGAACACAGCTCTGGACCCAACAGGGAGGATGTGGAGGAGGGACGAGAGAGGGATGAAAATTTCTCTAACAACTGTCGTGCACATTCAGGAAATCTAACATAACTGATTCATGGTGTTAACTAAAATTTAACTGCTGCTAAAAACTTCTCACATAAAAAATATTTGTTCTTTTAAAACTAATTTTGGAAAAACAAACCCCAGTAAATTGCTTAGTGTAGTTATCTTTTCTACTTCATTTAGATGAAACCTTTTTTATTATGGAATGTCAAAGTTGAGGGGTGAACACAATTGACGATAATGCTGTTGAATTAAAGCCATTAAGCAAATGAATGTATAATTAAATTCCACATCCTCTTTCAGAAAGGGTAAGGTTCGGTCACAGTACATTTGTACTTAATCTTTTATTCGGATAAAATTCTAATGGACTACAAAATGCCAAATCAAAGAAAAGATCTTGAGTGCTTTTACTTAGCATCATCATTATCATCATTAGTGCTGACCTTTAGCTCTTCAGGGTCCTCAGAATATTGTGGAAAACGTCCATCTCTGAGCAGTGAACATAAATACAATCTGAAAATACTCCTCAAATAAATTTTTATGATAAAGAGTGGTTCTCCCATCTTGACTTTCCATTTGATCATGGAGTTGAAATTATCAGAAAATTGATCATGTGATGTCTGGTTAAGGAGTTCTGAATTATTCTTTTTTTTTTTTTTTTTTCTTGGGCATCATGCAGATATTAATTCAAAATGGCTACCAAAGAACCCCAATGGGATATTAGCTGACCCAGGCAACAAGCAAAAATCATAAACACCTTAATATTCCTAAAAATAAAAATGTCTTTAAAATATATTTCGCCAGATAATTGGGACCCCTCCTTCCTAGACTATCAAAAACTAAATAAAAAATACAAAAACAGCCTCTACTTGAAAATTGCATTCCTGGACAGGAAATGAGTATCACTCTGCAACTGCAAGGTCTTCTTGACAACTTCTGGAGTCATACTAAAGAGAAGATTTGTTAAGATGTGGAATTATTAGGATTGTAAATGGTCTGTACTTATATATAAGTGCTTTAACGTATCACTCGTGTTCATACTTTTAATTCTGATGATGTGATGCAGAGTTAAGTTAGAGGATTTTAGTAAGGAAAGAGCAGATGAGGTCTCCAAAGTGGCCATTTTGGCAGCTTGGCCATCTATTACCTCAGATTTTTAAATGTTAATGTAAGATTGTGAAAACTATTCCTTCACTTCAGATTGAGTGAATTTTCATTCGTGCAAGTCATGCATCCAAAGTTTCCAAATATATTAAGGCAAAAAATATGGCCCAACAGCAACGCTGGTTGCTGCTGATCTTCACAGCCTTACGCAGTATTGCATGATTCAATGATGCACACATCTAGAAATCCTTGTCCATGTATGTAGTTTGCCATATAAACAAAAAACGTTTATGGCTCTCTCATGCAGAAAAGCATAGGAAAAAAAGATATTTAAACATGAGCCAGAAGCACAGCTGTGGACTAAAGGGGAAAGGGATCACCCAACATGTTATCAGCAATCAATTTAAAATCCTCCGTCAAAGATGCTATCAGGATACATTAGTGACTGTAGGAAGAGCAACGTGCACATCGGAAAAGGAATATCAATAATGAAAGATACAGCTCTTTCATAAATGCAAAAATGAGAGAGCTGCTTCTGCCACAAATTAAATTTCTACACAAGCACATCTTATTTTGCTTTATGAGAACAGCTGAGGGAGCTACAGTTTGGAAGAGGTGAAAACAACTTTCAACTAAGAGGGAAGGCCACAAAGTCATCATCCAAGAACCACACTGACACCATGCCACTGTGAAACAGCGGTAAACTGGGCTGATGTTCACAGCAACAACAGCTGGAAACTGGCAGGACTGTAGGAAGTTTGAAGGGGTAAAAACCTTTTTGATGTTTTTAATGTTTTGTTCACTATTTGTCCAATTATCTTTGAAAAAGAGACAGAAAAATGAAATATAATGAAATTCTATTTCATTTTCTAAATAAATGATTTCTATGAGGATCTTATCACGACATCCCAGTGTTATTTTTTCATTGGTACATGTATGTTTTCTCTACTATCGCATTTCCTGCGAGTGTTAAATACACTTAATAGTTCAACATTAATGTTTCGTTCAATAGCTGTGTGCACTTCACCATCCATAGAGTAGCACATGGCACTCTTTATAAAAGCAATGGCTTTTTCTGTTTTTCTGCAATACAAATGAATGATGAAAAATTATTCTCTTCTTTTTTTCCTTTCCATGATGCATTTCAATCATCTGTGCTGATACAAACATGTAAATCTCAAATTCCCTCTGTTATATGTAGTATAAGATGTCAAAACAAAGCTGAGAGTCTTGTACCAGAAAATACATATGAGAAAGTGTTTTTCTAACATGGCAACAGTTTTCAAGTGTTGCCGTGGTGGCACAGATCCGTACTACTCGGCCTCTGAGGGTTGAAAGTGAATAAGCTTCTTAGTGGTATAATTTGTTTGCAGTTTTTGTTAGAAAGGGGTAGGTAATTAACATTTCAAGCCTTGAATCTTTGGCCTTTGGCTCTTTGATTCAATAATCAACAGCAGAACTTTTTTCAAAGCGGCTGCCCAGCTATGTGAAAATGTTGCAGCTGAAACGTACAACCCAAGAAAAAAAGCAGAAGAAGACGGAAAAGTGTTTCCGGGTTAATCTTACATACAGACAAGCAACACAGGGCAAGGCAGACAAACCAAAACCCCAAACTCACTGATGGATGATGGTGTATTGTTGCAACCATTAGCTGTAGGCATATTAGCTTTCCCTTTACTAAACAAACGTACTGTATGCAAGGAGAAAAAAAGGTGGCAAAATTATTGAAAATGCACCTTTACCTCTGAAGCTCGATGAGGAATAAATCACTCACTCTTGTAGCCGGTGCCATGGAGAACATTTCACTGGTAGGCTATAGAAAAGATAAAATATTACATTTTAAAAGGGAAGCATCAAACCATCCTCTTTTCAGGAACATGAAGAGAGGATAGATTTTACAGCAGGATAAAGATTCAAAACACGACTCAAAATCCACAATAGACTAGCTTGAAAGGCTCAAGTAGAAGGCTTTGCCTTGGCCCTCAGAGTCTCCTGACAATCCCTGAACATCATCTAAAATCTGTGAAAATACCTCAAAGAAGCTTTTTTTTCAGAGTGCATGGATGAAATCCCCCAAAATAAAAACTTGAAAACTCTGAGATACTACAAAAGCCATTTACAAGCTATGTTACAAAATGCTGGCTGCCCAGTGTTGATAAAGTTTTAAGTCTGCCCACTGTCCTTATTTCATATGTTGAACCTGTTTGAGGCGGAAACTAACAAAACATTTCAGCTTTAACAATATGCATTTTTTTGGGAAGAAATCTTTCATCTGCTCCAATGTTCATGTACGGAAGCAGAGAGCAGCCATGCTTTACTATTTAAATTGTTATCCAGATAAGGACTGTTTTCTTATGAAAATGATCAAAGGAGCTATACCTGATATTATTTTAATCTTTCTAAGAAAAATGGTTTCTACATTGTATATTATGTGGTAAAAGGGGTAAGTCCATAAAAATTAGTGACTCAATGATATGTACAACTCCGGCCATTTTAGTTAGCCAATGCGGGTAGTTTTTAGCTTTGCCGTGACGCTCTTTCTCTGCCAATGGGGTTAACTTCCGTAACTTCCGGATTCCTATCAGCCAGTAAGAGCGTTCCCCTAGGGAATCTGGAAGTTACGAAGGTTAACCCCACTGGAGGAGAAAGAGAGCGTCATTCCAAACCTAACAATTACAATCTGGATTGACTGATTGCATCTGTGGGCAGGTGTATTTTATACAGGTAATGAGTTTGAGAGGGCTCCCAATGTCAGAAGAAGATGGTATGGCTCCCACTGTGAGCTTGTTATCTGTAGAAAACGCACCTGAGAGCCAGAAATGTTGCTGATCAATGGGGATCAAATCATTATATCATTCATGTAAATGCAGATTAATGTATTTTTTTTTTTTAATGCAGTTTTTTGTAATCCATTTCTGTTGTTGGTCTGTCACTGTTAAAATAAATCTACTGTTATAGAGGCGGATCATTTCCTTACAGATGGAAAAACTTTAAAAATCAGCAGGGGTTCAAATAATTTTTTCCATAACTTTAAAACTTTATTTTCAGACACATCGCAATTCTATCTTGACTTTTTAGACTTGATAGAGGTCAAATCGGACACAATGATCGGTGATGGATGTTCCTTCATCAGACAGCTTGCAAATATTGATGCAGCTGGGTACAGAACAGCTGTGTTCTGGGATGCCTAGACAGACAGACAGACAGACACATACATGCGTATATACATACATGCATAGGCTACATATATATATACATACATATATACATACATACAGTACATACATACATGCAGTACATAAATACATATATTGATTCTCTAAAGTCTGATTGAATGTCTCTCCTTGTTGGTGCTAAGAAGGACTAGGAACAGATCCAGCCCCCTCGCAGCCCTTCATACTTCATCTGAATTATTTGTTGTCTTCAGAAAACAAAGTGATGATGAGATAAATTGTCCCGTTATCGCAAGTTAACGGTGTTAAAAAACATGCGAGAACAGCGCCTTTCAGCTTCCATATTACAGAGATCTCAGATTCACGGACTTTTATATCCCACTTTGTATACAATATAAAGAGAAAAAAAAGATTAATTAGTCAGCTTTTAAGATTAGAGCATCGGCTATAGAAACTTGAATCATTCATTGAGCTGAAATGAACTACAAAGAAATGACTTTATATTGTTTATCAAAGATTACAGCTGGGGCAGGAGTTGAATCTGAAGAACAGGGTATTGAATATGATAAACTGGTGGCATATGACAGCAGGAAAGAATACACTAAATTCTCAGCCAGCATCTCGTTTCCCAGCCTCTTTGTTATTCATGGATCCACTGGCAATTTGTGACAGAGATTTAAGAAGAACAGTGTTTCTGAAAAGTGAGTGAATAGTAGGCATATTATTCACCATCACTCTTCAGAGGTCATCTCAAAACCAGTGCAGTTAATTATAATGATCACCTCCAGCACACCACTGAAAAAGGCTGAGAGGAAGGGCTCCCAGTTCGCTGCTCCAACACTGTTTGCCAAGAGACAAGAAATCAAGTAAATGTATTCCGAGAGTTTTATCGTGTTGTCAGCTGTTGTCTGAAGTGTATATCAAATACAAAAACCCACAGACGCTCATTACAGGAAATGCTCACAAAGTTGGAATTGGCAATGGCAACCAAAGCAACATGGCTGCAGAATTCCAATTCTCATCACTTTTTTTCTCCTTTCTTTCTGAGATAAAAGCCTCATGTGTGAGGCAACTGGATTTAATGGGATTATTAGCATTTCAATAGCTATTGAAACACATATATTTACACACTTGAAATAAATGATGCACTGTTTAAATATCCTATAAGGTGGTTTGAAATAAAAAATTACCTCAGATTAATTTGAGTGTCATAACTGAGGTATTAATAACTATTCAGTATTAAAAACTTCAATAAGTATTGAGGTTTTAATACTCAGTACTTATTTTTGTGGCGATCTACAATACAGTATGCATATTTAAGAAGTTCAGGAAAGCTAGACTCTACTGAAACACTATGAGGAGCTTTAGAAATAATACACAATTTCAAGAAAAGTTGGCATTATTTTGAAGTAAAAAAAAAGTAAAACTAAAAGACCTTCAAATCACAGAGGGAAAGGTTTTAGTTACAACAGTACATAACTTAGCATAACAGTTTTGACAATTTTTTTTTTTTGCACAAAATGAGCTCATATCAAATTTGATACTCTACTTGCTACAGGTTTCAAGATAGTTGTCATGGTGCATGGGTACCATTGTACAGTCTGAAGATATGTGAGCATGAAGGTGATGAGTTCCTGGAGTTGGGTGATGATATTCAGTCCCAATCTTGCCTTATAAAGGTTTACAGCTGCTTAAGAGTCTTAAGAGTGTTTTTAGTCATCTTTCATGTATTTTTTTTCTTAACAATGGGCCAAATGTTCTATATTGGCTGCAGGTCTGGACTGCAGGCAGGCCAGCTCAGCAGCCGGTACTCATCAGGTATGCAGTAAGTATTGTCCCGCTGATATATACAAGACCTTGTTGTGAGATGTTGTTCTAAAACCTTTATTACTTTTCAGCTTCATAGTTTCTACCAAAGTATTGTCCCGCTGATATATACAAGACCTTGTTGTGAGATGTTGTTCTAAAACCTTTATTACTTTTCAGCTTCATAGTTTCTACCAAAACTACCAAAATATATACTTATAAACCCCATACCATCAAAGATGCATCATCAATTAACAACTGATAATGTGCTGGAGATTCGATCTTCTCTTTAACCCAGAGGATATGGTGTCCATGATTACCTGAAAGAACTTTAAATTTGACTGATCTGACTGTAGAAGACTTTTCCACTCTGAAACTGTCTTGGCCCACAGGACACGACTGTGCTTCCATTCTGCATGATAGAACTTTATTTGCATCTGCAGATGGTACATAGGATTGTGTTATGTAACAGTAGTGTCTTTTAATGTATTTCTAATGCATCTTCTGCACCCTGCTGTAGTGCTTTCAATATTTTATGCAAAGAACTTGATTTTCTTGTACATGAAATATGCTAGAAATAAACTTTCCTTACCTAATTGCACAGCTGTGCACTAAAATATGATGTCTGGCCAAATCCCCACCTGGGTTTAATCAAATAGGTTTGAGGCTTCTAATGGAGAATTACTGCATGGATGATTAATTTTCAGCTGATAAGTCAGTTAACCCCGAGTGATGCAATGAGTAGCTTATCTTTTTAAAAAAAATAGAAATACAAAGAAAAAGGATATAAGTCTGTTAAGGAGGGCATCTAAAGAGATGCAGAAACTACTAAAACTGTCCAACGCATCATTAACCCTTCTGAGTCTTGGAAGCATTATTGGGTTCTTTCTCGCCTGGTACATCTTGTGTATTAGTGCTGATAAAACAGTCATCTTATGATGCACAATCAAGTACTATACATCTTTCTTTTCCCGACAACCTGGGATTTCATAATATGACGATGCACTGCTGTCACATGAATGACATAAAGATTATAGAATCATAAAGAGAATGGAAAAAACAAAAAGGAAAATTAATTTCACAAACATCCACTAAAAAAGAGCATAAAGCCTGGACTGTGGACCAAAGGAAGAGGGTCATGAGGGCTGATTAGTCCAGACTGACCCTGTTCGAGACTGATGGGAGCATCAGGGTAAGAAGAGAGGAGGATGAAGGGATGCAACCATAATGTCTAGTATCTACTGTACTGTACAAGCTTGTGGGGGGAGTCTATGATCTGGGACTGAGGGCGGCAGTTGGTTGGGTCTAGGTTCAGGTCTAGGTTCAGCAACATGATGTTCCCATAGAATGAGGTCAGCTGACTATCTGAACACAATGAATGAGGTTATTCTGTCTATGGACTTTTTCCTCCCTGATGACACAGTCATATTCCAAGATGACAATACCGCATTTCACCAACCTAAAACTGTGAAAGAGTGGATCAGAGAGCATGAGACATCATTTTCACACATGGATCAGGACCAGAGTCCAGACCTGAATCCTATTAAGAATGTTTGGGATGTGCTGGAGAAGGTTTAGCGCAGTGGTCAGACTCTCCAATCATCAACACAGAAAAATGACCCCAGGAAGAGTAGAAACCACCACTGTGGTAGCTAATGGGGATCCCAATAAACAATAAACACAGATCTGTCTGTGTATACTGTATATCAGTCCTGCTGTTCTTGTTGTCAGTGTCTCTCTTCAATTTATTGTGCCAGTAGATTTATCTATGTTAAAAAAAAAAATGTTTCCTTGTTTAACCACTTGATAGAACATGGAATGACCTCAAATGTTAGTGTGCATCATACAAAACAATATGGAAGTCATTAGACAATTTCATTAGATCCAAATTCACCTGAAAGCAATGAAGCTATTGCCTCAATTCCACTGATGGGTACAGCACAGGTCGCTACGGCTTGGTACGGTTCCGAATGGTCCAGCCCATTCAGAAGGTGTTTTCAGTGAAAGTCGGGTCGCCACCGGCATGCAAGGTTTCTAGCATGGCGTCATACAAGCAGCCAAAACAACATAAGCTATGTCTCTATATACACCGCTCCATCCAGCTCATTTTACGCTACGGCAACTGTGGGAGGAAACCTTTTAAGGTCCAGATGTTTGGATTCATTTTTAACTGTGTTTTCTAGCGTGGACTGACCAGTTGTTTTGTTTTTGTTTCTGTCCACCAATCAATGCATGATATTGCATGATGCCAGTAGCTTGGCCCAAACCAGGTCAGTTTTATGGGACGGTTCCACTTTGGAAACGCTTAAAATAGCTTACCGACCCGTACCGTACTACTCAGTGGACACAGGGCATATGTTTCTTCTTTACAAAAGGACAGAACATGTGAGTGCAGAATGCATGCCACATTCTTAAACTAACCATTTGGCCAAATAGGAGGACTATCATTACTAGTGAGTTGTCTAAAACGTCACAAAGTCAGCTGTGTACTTTGTCATGATTTGTGGAGACACCCTTGCCCTTGTCTGCAGCCTTTGAGGCAGCAGGAAAGGGCATGTCCTTCCTCCCTCCTTGTTCTCCTCCTGCTTCCTTTAATTCAGTGTCAGACTAGTTTCTATGGCGACATCCCCATGATTATGTGTTGTCACTGTGCATTTGTATGTACACCTATGATTTTCCAATGACAATGACTGCTGGGCAATAAAACTGCCACCTGTTAATAAAATAGAGTGCCAGGTGAGTGGTACGCTCCTGATTTAAAGCATCGCTGTGCTTCAATTGCTGTTTTGTTCAGAATACCATATTGCTGCAGGAAACCATCTTCCACTGGTCAGGTTGGAGCCTGGGAAGGATTGTCAATTTCGCAACCCAGCAAGCAAAAGTCTTCACCAACTTTTTAAAATTTGCAAAGAGGTGGAAAAAGAGGCTTTTCTTCAAATGGTCTGCAAATCTATTCAAAACAGGCTGTGTTTTGTATTACCTACTCAACTGTTCTGTGAGAGCATATTCCAGGAGTGTGTTTGGATTCAACAAAACAAAGGATTAGCTGCCATGCAGAGTTTCCCTCCACACCTACATTCCTGTTCTCAGAGTTTATAAGACTGTTTTCCAGGTTGGTCCTCCTCCTTCTTAGCTTTGCTTTACCCACAGAGTTCCTCAACCTCAGAGCAGCCCTCATATAGTTTGCTAGTCCTTTATTAAGATTGTGTAGCTTTTAAGTTTTTGATGTTTTTAGTTTTTTTCTTTTTTCCCATCCAGTAGCAGAACTGATTAAATACAGAGAGAGCTAAAGAAAAGAAAAGCTAAAGATATCTATCTATCTATCTATCTATCTATCTATCTATCTATCTATCTATCTATCTATCTATCTATCTATCTATCTAT
>JBBBVT010000024.1:3742762-3757459 GCA_037177035.1 Craterocephalus eyresii | reverse complement strand
CTTAAATCAAAAAATGTTTACAACTAAATTTCTTGTTCATATTACTATGGTTGGCTAACACTTAATGAGGCCCAGTGTGGACTGTCTAACTCCAAAGTGCTTGATGAGTTGGACAATTATAATCCATACTTCATAGATATTAACAAGAACAATAAAAGGCATAGAGGCATAAAGGGAAGTATTATCGGCTTATTTTCTGCCTGCTAATGATTTCGTCACACTTAAGTAAGCAACTAATAATACATTCCCCGCACAAAAAACAAAGCCACAAAGGCAAAGGGCAAGTCGAGTAACCTCACGGGCACAAGAATGCTGATAATACGGCAGAAAGCTGTGAAATTAACTTGCTGGCCTCCTTTAATGGTAAGTGAGTCCAGGCGATGCTGCTGAAGAAGTGGATGAGAGTGGGATCGCACACATGAGCGTGCTGCAACTAAGTCCTGCATGTATGATTGTGTGTGTGCAGGAGGTGGAGGGAGATGAATGTGTTCTATATCACACCGCGTTTAATTACATCCTCAAGAATGGAATATGAGGGCATCAATTATACCCACTCACCCACCAAATGTTCCGCATTAGGTAAACAGGAGGATACTGTTTACTCTTGACAAATGTGCTCCAGAGAGCTTGAATCACTGTGAAGGGCACAACCTCTGCCTTGCACAGATTAATATTTATGAAGGCAATTTTGTTTTTTAATTTTCTCAGAGAGCTCAGCATAGCCAGGCTTTATGGCTGTTTATTGGAGAGACCCAAACCTCTGTAGAGAGATACAACCATAAAATCCAAACGTGTTTTTTATATTCTTTATATTCAACTTAAAGCAGGACTGGTCTCAGCTTGGCCGAATCTGTAGATCGATCTGAGCTAACATCACATTTACTTGTCTGAAATGAGAAACTTTCTGCACCTCTTCTGTCTCACATTCCCTCACACCGAACGTTTTACCTTTATACAACCTCATCTCATTAATGCAGCTCTGCCTTTGTCAGGAGTCGGTGTGTAAAAGTGTAGAACTTCACCCCATAGTTTTTAGAAACCTCATGCACTATGTATGCCATCGATAAGAACACAAACACAGCACTTCCCGGCCTCCTCTGCTCCTCTCGCTTTACCCCAGGAGACACTGTTTATCTTGTTTATTTGTTGGCCCAGATGCCTGGTCTGGCTGAGTCTGTTGTGCGTTGTTTCCCCTGGCAAAAAAAAACTAAAAAACTCATACAGTGAAACATCGAATGTTGGCACAGTCAGATCTCATATCTTCTCATGGTCATTGCTTTTCGCTCCAGCAGCCTGCCAGTCAAACTTCCATTGGACACAGAAGAAATGAAAACAGAAGAAGAGAAAGCGGTGAGGGAGAAGGAAGTATTAAGACTAAAGGAAGACCTTTTTCCCCCACTTTCTGCCACTGCCTAAAGGAAAAACCATGTACTTTCAAGAATTCCTTTCAAGATCCCATCATGACTCATGCCAACATAAAAAAGGTAAATGTACAGCCTCGGCCTCTTGTGGCGGTCAGCAGTTCAGACTTCACTCGCGTTTCACAAAGCAGTGACCAAGTCAAACCAGCCACTGTTTCTGAGTTTGAAACTATTTCAGACTCATTACTGACATGGTTTACGCTGACTGCAGTTATAGCAGCATCACTTCCTTTAAAAGCATCGTTGGGTGCTGGGCGTGGCGGCAGTCACTTCATCTCACACGGGGGGGAAACAATTCAGCGACACCCTAAAATTCACTGATCACCCAGACTTGCCACTTTTATGGTCTCGGCAAAAACCTCTATTTCACGCGTCCCTTCAAAATGACTCATAAATGCTCAATTGAGCACATATCCAGTTATTTGGAGAAAAGTGCAATGAAACACAAAAGAATTTAGGACACATTACTGTTAATGAATCAAAGCTCATTCTTGTGCAGTTGCCCAAAAGCTTTGCAATCCCTCCTCGTGCTTCTCTTTATTACCTTTTCCACCTCTGCGATTGGCATGGATTTTATGAGGCAAGTCAGTGAGGGATAATGGGTTTTACATGGATTCCCCCTCATCAGGGTATTTCAAGCAAAAAGCTCTTTTTTTGTACACAAAGTATGGTGTATACATTTGGCACATAGGTAAAACCACCGCTGTGTTTGCAGAGCACTTATTCCTCATCAATGGAAAGTTCTCTTTCTGGAAAGAGGAGTCTGTAGAGAGAGAAATTTGTGAGGGAATAAAGGTGATCATCTGGAAGAATTATGTAGGCAGTGATTAGAATTCACTTTGCCTTCTTCAGGATAATTACCCTGATTGCATGTCAATAAACCTTTCCTTTATTAATTTCAGGGCTTGAACACTGCAGCCTGCCCAACACCGTGGTTAGATTTTCTTCTGTAGTTGAAAAGCCTTCGAGTCAGCAAAATGTGCAAACTGTTTGTAGAGTAAGATCTATAGACTCTGCTCCAAATGTTATCGCCTTTTAGAATTAAAGTATTCCCACTGGGGAAAATGCTAGAAAGTAAATTCTATTTCTGTTAAATATGTCTAATAAAGCACATAAGCACATTGCGCTTGAAAATCAAGGAAACAGCAACAGTCATAATGATCTTGTAAACATGGAGGTGTTTTGACACAAGATATTGCGCGATTCCTGGATAATCCCTCGAGATTTGGACACAAACAACAGGACACAGACACCAAAACCTAACAAAACCTGCAGATCTGCTTTTCAGTCTGCACTTTTCATAAAGATGCATCAGGAAGCGCTTTAAAGCATGAAATCAAGGTTTATACATTATGTATAGCTGGTATGGCCTGTGACGTGATGCTAGAAAACAAAACTCAGCTGTTGCATATTAGTCTGGACTGCATAAAAAACGTTGTAAAGTGTAGTTTCTCGGTCTTGAGACAACACAGAGCAACAAGGGCTCCAGAATGTGCACGATGAATATCACTGTGCGCTATCAAAACAAGTCAGAAGCATGGACTTTTGAGGTTGAAAACGTACAGGGTAGACCATAAAGAACAAAGTGAAACGTGAAAGATTAAAACTATCAGTTGTGTCTGTACAATGCAAATCGGTTGTATCAGATCTATCTACCATTTGATGGTGAAACTGATTAATTAAAGCAGTGGTTACTAACCTGGGGTCAGGGACCCCCAAAGAGCACAGGAAATTCCAGAGACTTTGCACATTCAGAGCCATTATGACAACTGTCCTCACACTGACCCTAATGTAAGACAAAAATGTCTATATTTTGTTCATTTAACCTTGGCTTAATTGAATGACAGGACTCAGCCAGAATACTTCATTTATGGTGAGAATTTTACTTTTGAAACCATATAGACGAGCATGGTTTAAGCACAGGGTGGGGCAGGGGGTGCATGGCTTTTTAATGTTTCATGAAGGGTCCTCAGGATGGAAATCACTGAGGTGGTGGTTCTGTCCAGTACTGTCCAGTATAATCATGCTGCCAACTTTAATGTTTAAACTGACCACAACATCCCAAACACATTGAGTATAAACAGAACACAGGCAGTGGAGAACATTACTTTAGAGTTCCTGCTGAGTATCGACTTTCCATGAGTCTGCGCTGTCTTTATACAAGTAGTGTTGGGAATCGGGAGAAAAGTGTGTGTCATTAGGAAACTAAATCTGTTCAAACTTTATTGTTGAACTTTGAGAGTAAAAGACTAATCTCAGAAGACTCGGAACATAGGACTCCAGATATGATCAAGAGATTGCTCCCAAGATGAAATGCGCTGCGAAAGAAATACAGGTAAAAGTACTGTAAGAAATTCAAACATAAAATCTCTAGAAATATTTACGGTACATTTGGCTCTGTTTTTATGGACTTTCCTTATAGTTTGATGTTACAGTAAAGCAGAGAATAGTGTTGTTTTTCTTATTATTTGAAAACTTTCTTTTATATAGTTGGTGATTGTTTAATTGTGCATGTCTGGGTGGAAAATTAATGTTTTCTTATGCAATGTGAAAAACTCAGAATGCACTTTATTTCTACTTTACTCAGACTTAAATTTGCATTTCCTTACACTGTTGTTTCCATTAAAGAAATCCCACCTGCTCACTGTACTACTTCTGTATGTGTTTTACATGATGTTAAATTGGAATTGGAATACTTTAATTACATTTTTTCATTTTCAATAAATGTATTTTTACCAGGGCGAACACAAAGTTATTGCTCTATTAGAATAGAGACTTTAAGTCAGCAAGTATTTCATTTCATGGTAAGAAAATGTAAAATCCTTCTTCATATAGAGATCTTTCCTGTATTAAACCTCTCAAATCAAAGGCATCTCTGCAGCAGCTGGAAGTCGCTTATGTTCAAATGCCACGTCCTCCTGAGCACACATGGCAGATTGTTAATTACGACAACTCTGAGGGAAAATTACTTTATCGATTTGCATCAGCCGAGCTATTCAGAGGGAGAATACAGAGAGGCCGTGACTGAATTTGACTGAATCTGATCTTTACAGAAAACAACCTTATCTGCTCTGGCTGCTTTCAGTGAGTGTTTCACGTCACTTGAGACAAATTTACCTTCATTCCGTGATGCAGTCTTGTTATGCATCATTGGCACAGAAGTCACCGTCTCCAGCTGGTGGCTGGTCAGTCACAGCTCCTCTTAGAGAGCTCCAAAGGTTTAGGAAGGAAGGGGGTGTCTTTGCAATAGAATGGTGAAACAGTGTGGCATGAAAGGGGAAAAACAGAAGACAAGAAAGCTGGCGGGTGGGGGGGTGGGGGGTATAAACAGAGGTCAGAAAACCAAAAAGAAAGGATGTAGGACAGAGAAAGAAAGAGAACATTTAATGTGCCAGGGCTGGAGCCGTATAGACAACCACTCTGGGCAATGGAGACATCAAGCCCGACAGAACTGGCCACGTTCCAGGTAAGAAAAAAAGACAAGCTGTACAGGGAATTAACTGAATGGTCAGGGGCATGGCTTCAACAGGCACGTCTGGAGAACTGACAACTGTAGATGAGTCAGGAGACACTGAGGAAATATGTCAGGCAATCGGCTAAAGCTGACAAGCGTAGCCATGGTTGCTAAAAATCTATTGACTCGATGAGAGCCAACTGCCTGATGCATTTCTCCGGCAATGCTCTGTGAGACGGGGCGCTGTGGTCAGAGGAGTCATTTTTGCGGTGAATCTAAAGTCTAGTTGTTGACATGTTGCAGCAGAAAAAAAAAGTCATCCTAAAATGCTGTCTTTGCTCTAACTGCTTTGGTTTCCAAACAGTGATCCATACCTTTCCATCTGCCAGCAGGCTAAACAGATTAACAAACGCCTGAATGCATATTCTCTTCTACAGGATAAACAATAATACATGTTACATGCTAAAAGCTGGGAAAGGCTACGGCCCACCCGCAACCCAATTGGATTAAGCGGTACAGAAAATGGATGGATGGATGGATAATAATACATGACAGAACTGTGAAAAATAAACTAAAGCCTCTCAGTCGTGACTGAATTTAAACAGGGATAGATGTTTACCTCCATCAGTCCTATCATGTTCCGGACAACATCCATTAAATTTTCCCAGAATGAAAATATCTTTTCTGTCTAATGAACATGCATAGAGTATGGTCGTCCAAGCTCGTAGCACATGTGGTGTGAAGACTCTCAGTGGAATGCATTGAAGACACCCAGCAAGGCTAGGTTTTAGCATGATTTAACAGATAATTGGATCCTTCTTTCCAAAACATACTATCCATCTTCTGCAGTGATTTCATGTATGAACCATCACATTTTACCCCTGTTTAAGTTCCAAAGGACAATCTTTTTGTGTGGTGATTGTGGATGAGTGCTAATTAAATATGGTCTGGGCAAAAAACACTTGTGACAGCCAGCGATGTATTTACTGGACATTTATCCACTTCAAAGAAATCTTATTATCTCCTTATCTCATTATCATCCTTAAGAAGATAGGAAGGAAGAGTAGGTTCATGGGAGGGATCATCTTTGCTGTGGCATTAAGTGTGATTTTATTTTTTTTTTCAAAAGATGTGATTTACAGAATATATCGATATCAAGAACATAATATAGGTGCATTCAAGTACATAAACATAGAATGAAATACTGTATATTCTCAGGGTTGAAGAGTGGAATGATTGAAGTCTCATGGCCCATTCATTTTGTGCAGACCCTTGTCATGTAAAATTTAGATTGTTAAGGCTGAGCCAAGAGGAGTCAAAACAGCTGGAAGGGCACATCCAAGGTATTGCCAAGGATGCAGCTGGCTCAACATCAAAGTCTTCCTTAGGTTCAAATATTTCTATTCTGAGTTGTAAATTTCAACATGAAGTTCCTTGGAAGTTAAAAAAACACACCTTTTTAGAGATACCTTTAAAATCCAAGATGGCTGACCAGAGCTAACTGTGTTGGACAACATTGCCTACATTATGAACAGATTAGACCACAGGGTGGCCTCTACTGAATGAGCAAAACTGTTTTAACAACACTTCTTGGCAGTTGAAGTCTAAAGAAACAAGACATCATTTCTACATTTGCAACCAGTGCGTGAAGCCCAATGGACATGGCTTGCTCAGTTGTGGGAATTTCTTGCAAACATTTCTGAATGTATTTTCTGGTAGCTTGTCCTTTGTCACATGACAAGTACAACAGACATTCATATCTGGTCAATTTGCTGTTTTTGCAGATTTGAAAGCAAGCCGTGTAGCAGTCTGAGGAACTGTATGATAAAGTCATTGGACAGATCATAGCTACTCAGCAGATTATACTCATGTGCAGCTTGACGTGACTCACGTGTTAGCATGACTGTCATCAGCTGTTTGACACTGACTCAATAAATCTACTGGCATTTCTCAGTGTTTACTTACTAAAGAGAGGAACTGTGTGGACTTTTTTTCCTTGTCGAGATGGAGTGGCATAAATTCTGGCATCATGTTATGAAAAGACGTCTTTCTCTTCATCCAGCTGCTGGTTGTCTCCTGCAGAGTTGGCCAGCTCTTACATCATACCTCAGATCTCAAGGCGAGACCTGGCCAGTGACACTGAAGAGGATTTCTTTTATGTGTGAAGAAAAAACAGGAGCTACTGAAGTCTAGCTGTGCTTTTCTTCAACTATTTGGGGCATGTTTTGATGACTCGAGCTGCTACATATATTTTATTTATGCACGTGTTTGCTGTGAATGGTCACATTAGGATTTCTACAATTAGAAATACTGGTGTGGCACCTTGCCACTAGCCTGCCATCATTTTTTTCCAATTGGGAAGAGTAAAGACTGGCAACCTTATCCATATCCATTCTTTTCAATCTCTGTTTACTTTGTGGAAGCATCATTACTCTGATTTCATTAGTCCCCACATACCCACAAGCTGCCCTTCATTTTGAAATGACCACAACCCATCTGGTTCATGATGGGTGCAAAGCTTATCAAGATCCACCCAAGATGAAGAAATGAAGGTCCACTTTAAAAACAAAAATCAAGTTCAGAGAGGAACAATCTATTATCATCATGCATTTTGTGGATTCCCAAGTTTAAAGGGATACTCCGGCCTCAAAATGATGTGCCTTCATTTGTTTACTCACCATCATACTGATTGGGACTTTGAAACACTTTCTTGATATTCATCATGTAGCCGGAGATATCAGGAGGTTGAATGGCGTCCGGTGAAAAAAGTCCACGATAACTTGTCAATATTCCTCCATACTGCTCGTGCAATGCAGTCGTGTCCATAATTTACATGCAACGGCATTATTGAGTATATGTTTAGAGCCCAAACCGTTTGCATTTTTACTTCCTGGATGCGCATGCCTGCGCGATGCACGCGGAGCACCGTGATCTGATCAGTCTCGATTTGGAAGGAATTCTCAATGTGAGAGACAGAGGTGGTTTAAACCAGCCCACAATCAGATCAGCAGGAATACAAACACATTCTGATTTTTTCTGTGTGCATACACTTTCTGCGTGGGGGCTACGCGACGCGTTTGAGGGAAGATTTGAAAAATGGCAGAATGAGACAGCGGGAGATATATTTTTGTTAGATAATGAAAGAGTTGTGGATTATTAAGCATTTCTATGGTCAAAAGGTTAATAATAAAAAAGGAAAACTCTCCTTTCAAACTGGCAGCTTTACGGATGTCAAAACCAATAAAATCTAACAAAATGTGTCAGACATGCAAATACATCTACGGATCACTTTACGTAAACATGTCGGCTGGAATCAGATTGAGTTCGGTCAGATGGATGAAATGTTTGTCCATGTAAATGCTGCTAATTATTCAACATTTTGACTTAGTAACTGTAATCATCATCATTAACAAATGATTTCTTTTTGAGTCACTGTAAAATTACTCCTGACCTATGCTGTGTGAGGTGGATTTTTCCGTTCTTCTGTCTGATGGAAAATAACAATAACAGCTTTTAAAATATGCGGAATCAAATGTCTTTTCTTGATCATTAATTGCTTTGCCCATGTCTTCCTATAGGCTCATTACAGCACAGCGGCAGCCTAACTTGGTGGTGGAAGCTGGGTTAACAAACCGAGCATCTGCCACCTCTCCCTATTTTCTGCCTCTAATGTTGTTACACAAGATGCAAGACACTTTGTTACCGTCGACTGGGGAGCAATGACGCCTGCTTATTCACCACTTACACAGTCTGTCTTCATAAGCTTGCTGGGTTACTCTCATGTCTTAAAACACTTCCTTTTTTTTCTCTAACCATTAATCTTGCAAATTAGGGAGAGCCTGTGTTATTACGTATTGATTACACTGAGCAGGTAAAGTATTCATTCTTCAAGTTTGGCCAGACTTGTCATAAGATAAGACTTGAGTTTGTCATTTTTCCCAGAGTCTGCCACAGAAAATGAGAATTGCTAGCTTATGTTGGGTTCATAGTGGTCTGTTGGATTCATTATCTTGGACAATCATTCTCCAATCAGTCCTTTATCTGTTCTTTGCCTCACTGCTATAAATGAAACCTCTAAAAGGAACTGTACAATATTACATGCAGCTGAATGATGGAGGTGAAGGGGCCAATGTGAGGATGCCACACACATTCCCCAAGTGTATATGTGTTCATGTTGTATTGAGCATTCTTGTTTGCCCTAAAGACCTTGTTTCCTTTGAGAGTGTCCTTTTCAGCATGCTCGCAGTTGGAAGTGTTTTACCAGTGATTGGATCACCTTGTGAGCTTGTCTTTCATCCCTTTTCATACCTTTATTCCCCTCCTTTAATATAAATACACCCAGCTAAACCAGCCAAGGTGGTCATACCACACATTTACTGTCAGTATTGTTTGAATTGTACTCTGTTTTGCAGTATATACTGCATTTATATTCTTTTTAAATAGGAGAAACTCTATTGATCACTCACTTTTTCTAAGGAACAAAAATCCAATAGTCTTCACATTTCAAGTACGTTTTGCGGTAAGCTGCAGTCTAAAGTATTTCTGTTCAACTCCCACTTTAAAACACAGACTAATGATAATTTCCCTGTTTAATTCTGCAACCCAAAACTAGAAAAAAACCATAAAAATCACCTTTCAGATGTTATAAAAGGAAGTCTGTGAGGCATGAATGAAAATGTTTTTAAATTTTTCACATTTTAATGAGATCTTACAGAATATTTTTTCTTAATGTTTTCAGCATGGATTGCTTATAAAGCACTATAACAGTAAATAATATAAAATACACATAACATGGATAACTATGAATTATTACATCAGGATGTAAAACTAAGATTCCTGTTCTCATCCACAAATTAAAGCCCCGTGGGTGGAGTTTTCCTCTAAAAGAACACACGTTTACATACTACAAAGGAACCCAAGCCCACTTACATTCCCAGACTCCAGAACAAATCACAAATCAACCACTAGACCACACACAGCAGACTTTTCCTTGCTCCCGTGCAATTACTATCCTACACACCCGTGTCTGGCTTGACATATTTCAGCCCAGGAAAGAGGTAAAATACAGCCAAGTACTGCTACTGAAAGGGACTGAAACAACCAAACTTTGGTATTATTTGGTAACTAACTATTTGTATCTAAGTTTTGTTAAGGTTCAGTTTGTGTGTAGATTCTGTAGTGGACATGAATCAGATTCAGGAAGGAAAAGATGGATTGGCTTCTCTCTAAAGTTTCATTCTTCTTCTTCTTCTCCCATTGGGACTCCCATGCTGCAAAATGTTTCACACTCAGAACAAAAAGGGCAAAGTGACTTAAAAGGGGAAAGTATGTGCAAGCTTCCATGTATTTACTACATTTGGAATGAAGTTATCTTATAGTTATTTGACAGTTATCAGACAGTTATCTGATACCTATCTAAAAAAAGAAAGTGTACCTGATAGTCAAATGTTCTAATGTACTGCTGCATAAATAAGTTTAGTCACTTTTGACTTTCAAAGGCATTTAAATCTAAACTTTACCATTAATTTAACAAAATCAAATACATATTACGAAGCCAATGAAACTTACATGTGTAAATATGTATAGTAAAAATGCAGAAAACGAACAAACATGCTGCATTTAATTTAGCATAGTTTACATAGGCACCCCTGTTTAAAATGTCACTGACCTCATGCTTCCATGCATTCTTTACGTCAGTATGGCTGGCAGAGGGCAGTGCAGAGATCAGAGTTCAGCTCCAAGTTCTGACGTCAGTTTGACACAATAGCAAACATACTGCAGGTGGATCATGATAATGTACCTTCTCTGAAAGAGACAGGTCTGAACAGTAAGGCGCAGTAGACAGCAGTGGTCAGTGTGGCCTTTAAATAGGTTGCAACTCCTTCTTTTGTACCTTTCCCGTGTCCTACTACTCTGCTGCATCGGGGTACGCACCCACAAGAGCTACGAAAACGGACCACAATTACTCACATAAAGGAAGCAGGAGACAGACTGAAGAATCTGTATCTGTTTTTAGAGTAGATAGGGATAAAATGCTGTTATTGGTTGCCACGTAGGATGATGGCCATACTATGGCAGTATCCCCATCCTGTGACCTTTGGTTTGTGTGTATTTAGAGCCAGTGAGCAATGCACTTTATTAATGCAATATGCAATTACTTAACGCTTTACAATGATAGTTGGAACATTTTTTAAGAAATTTTGATGGGCTTTTAATGAAGCAACCCGGAGAGAAGTGCCCAGCAGCTGGGATGAGAGCAGAGGTCACAGCAGAGGTCAGCCGGGCCGAATGAGTGTGTGAGGGATATACAGACAAACACTGACATCTACAAACACATACAGTACAGTGCTTGTTGTGAGTGTGTGTGTGGGAGGGAAAGGCGCGTGGTCCATCAGTATACTGATCCCGTCAAAATAGGGCTTTAAATGATACTAACGTAACAGTATTTCTGAATTACGTACAAAGTAATTTGACAACATCCCCAAACGAGACAAAGGTTTTGATAAAACTTTCATGGGGCTGCTCCCAAAACCCTAGGCGGAGTAGTGTGCCGAAGTTTGAGAAGGAAACGGAAGATTAACATGTGGAATAAACACAGAAACACAGAAGAGCATTGGCCCCCACAACAGGTGAACACATTCAGCCCTAAATTTTCCATATCATTAGCCTCATCACATAGTAAGTCATATTTCGGCCAAATGGTGATATCTGTAACTATATTGCTGATCAACTGTGCATCATTGCCTGTAAAACAAGACTAAAGCAACTATTTATGAGGTTAGAGATATGTGAGAATTTGAGAAGGGCAATGTCCTCCATGTGATCTGCAACATGCACATGCCATTTCACCTCACCCATAAAATAAAGACAGAACAAGCGAAAAATCTAATTTAATTC
This sequence comes from Craterocephalus eyresii, assembly GCA_037177035.1. NCBI lineage: Eukaryota > Metazoa > Chordata > Actinopteri > Atheriniformes > Atherinidae > Craterocephalus > Craterocephalus eyresii. The sequence continues at coordinate 3,745,687 of JBBBVT010000024.1, read as the reverse complement.
ACGAATTCTGGAAAAAGGTTGCATGTTTCAGTTTTACACATTCTGATAATCATAAAAAAGAAAAATGTGTCTCAGATTTGACTTTAGTGTTGATATATTCAGGACATGTGCAATCGGGAACGCTGACCAGTTGTATAGGTTAGAGGCATGATGGCCATTTCTATTTACACATTTACAATCCAGTGGCATTGCAAAGCTAAAGAGGACCCACGGAAATGTGGCCTTTTAAAAATAAAACTATTTGCAGGCTTGTTTTTGGGACAAACACATTGAGTTTGAAGCTTGACAAACAGTGTGACAACTTTACATGTTCTGTTTTTAAGATCTTAAAATTAGATTGTCAAGCATGACTTAATGACTCCCATTGATGAGGTTGTGGCGCATCAATAAATTGATGTTTTTATTCAACTTCTAAAAAGCACAAGGTCAACCAACATGCTGCGTAGAAGCGCTGCCGAGCCAATGAGGCCACAAACCCCTAATGTATTTGTATTCTCCAACACAGCCTGTCTCTTTAGGATCTGGGCAAACACAGCAGCAACAAAATGAAAGTGACACAGCAGGGAGGGCATGCTTCCTGCATTACATCCCGTTCTTCCTGACATGTTTATGTGTGCGCCTGTGGAGGAGTGTCTGCCTCCTGTTTGTTTGCTGTACAGGAGTGTGTGTTGGTGTGTGAGTATGCAGATAGAGCGACAGAAGACAGACTGCTCCCCTGCTGTTCCCCACTGAGACTGTGATTAGCTGCTCTCTCCAGGACGGCGACCTCAGACGGCATCTGCGTTGCCGCTCGGTGACCTTATCGATGAGCCACCGCTGCCTTTGACAAGTACGATTTGTTCAGCAGCACGCCTCCTGGAGGAGGTTTGTGGGTGATTTGAGAGACCAGAAAGGGATGGACACAAACCACTCTATGGCCAAGACAGTGTTGACTCACATAAAATGTCAATAACAGTTGCATTGCTGTGTTATTCAGTGTCATGTCTGCTTAATGGGAAAATATGGCCTACTTAGTGTTAATTATTATGACAAAGTTGTATCCTTCACCCTCATTTGTTCCTGAGCCATTCCTTTTGATGTTACAGTTATTACCTACAGTGCCAAGTGAGTGGTGGAGGTATTCATTTAACTTCTTATGTGTTATTCAGTTCCTTGCATTATTTATTGTGTCTAAGTTCCCTGTGATGAGCTGATCTGAAGTATTTATGCAGTGCCTTACTTTTGATTCAGGGCACCATTCACACCGTTTCCTAACACTTTATCTTTGTTCAGAGACGCTATTCTGCATGTCTTAGTTGGAATCAGTGCTTATTTAACTTCCTGTTGCCTTTCTATCATCTCCAACCAGTCTGCCCATTCTCCTCTGACCTCTGACATCAACAAGACATTCTGGTCCAGACAGCTGCTGCTTCACTGGATATTTTCTCTTCTTCAGACCGTTCTCTGTAAACCCTAGAGATGGTTGTGGGTGAAAATCCCAGTAAAAACTCAGACCAACAACCAACCGTGCCGCAGTCAAAGTCACTTAAATCCCCTTTCTGGTCCAACTGAACTTCAGGAAATCGTTTTTATCATGTATACATGACTTGGTGTGTTAATGAGTTGCTGCCATGTGATTGGTTGATTAGATGTTTGCTTTTGCAATTAAACAAGTGAACCTAATAGAGAAAGTTCCTCAGTGAATGTAGACGTAAACATGGAAAGGTGCTGTAAAGAGTCTTAATTTTACAAATATAAACTTCAGGAGGATCCCGGGACAAATGTTTGCGTGATATCTATAATCTGCTTCAAAAGAACCTCAAGTTGTAAAACAAAACTTTTCCAAACACAAATAGAAACCAGAACAGCTTCGCCCTCAGACAGAGCTCCTTTACCAAAAATAGATAAAAGGAAAGAACGAAAACACAGAGAGCAAAATAAACTGAAAAAATGCTCATTAGTGGAATGTGACGACAATCACCGCCTTTCTGATTCTATGCTGGAAATGCTTCCAGTAGGTATGAACATCATGGAACAGCAACCTATGTGTCATCTGTGTGGAAAACATAAGGGCGATGGTTGCTTCTCCGGATGCATCCATCTGTTTAGTTCTCCGCCCTTACAGAGAGCGTGTTAGGCATTTAACAGACAGACGTGAGGTCCTTGTGTAACAGTCTGTAACGATGACGTTACGCTGGTTGAAAGTTTTTCGATGAGTAGGGAGGGACTGACAGCAGATTTCACTTCAAAGAGAAAAGAAAGATCAAAGAAAAAAAAAGTTTTCGTCACCTGCAGATCTTTAACGTTTTCCATCTTTAACCCTAGCCTTTTCCAAACGGGTCAAAGCTACGGTGAAGGACCAGCAACCACACCAGTACACCGAGTATCCAGTGCAGGAGCAGCCCGTAGCTCTAAATTATTCATGAATATGAGAGTGCCTTCAAGTGACGGTAAATACTAAAACAGGGGAGCACAAGTTCACTCCTCCACAGCTACTTTCCTGCAACGTTAGAGGCATCCCCTGCCCTGATCACTCCGCTCTGCCGAGGCCGGTTACCAAGCTAGTCATGTGACCCAGATGTGTTGGAGAGGGGATGCATCTAAAAGTTACAGGATCGTAGAAAGAGGACCGGACTCGGTCATCCTTCCTGTAATATGAAAATGTATTTTTACAATGACCCAAAACAGTCTGGTTATAGAATGATATTCAAAGCCGAAGTCCACCCTGGGACAGGAGAACCACCTTGAGAGCACCCGTAGTCTTACAACATTCTCAGTCTTGCAAAAATTTGACGCCAGAAAATGAAAATGATTTACATGAAAGTTGTGAGAGGATTTTTTCATCAAACACAGCTTTTGCCTTTTGGCTCATCCATCCATCCATTTTCTGAACCGCTTAACCCAAGTGGGTCGCGGGTGTGCTGGAGCCTATCCCAGCTGTCAAGG
>JBBBVT010000024.1:3657062-3667894 GCA_037177035.1 Craterocephalus eyresii | reverse complement strand
ATGCATCCTTCTTTTTATGCCAAACGAAGTGCGGGTTTGGAGGGTGGATCAGGAGGCTTCATCTGATTGTTTTGTAAAGGGACAGTCCTTGGCGCGCCGCTCTGACGTATGCAGCCGACAAATCCGTACTTCAAAGCGCGTGGCCTTCTAAATGAGACACAGCCTATGGCACCCCCAAACAAAGGTTGGTCTTAGATTCCGATCTTTTCTGCCCTCCCTCAGGTTAGTAAAAGTAGGTCTTAATAAAGACTCTGGGATTTGTTTTAACACTGCAGATGAAGCAGGAAACAAGGAAAAACCCTGCCATGTGCCCTTTTCAGTTCTTGGTTTTGATATAGATGCAGTCAAACGTATCCTGCATTTGGGTCCACTTCCTGCAATATGTCATAGCATCTAAAGGAAAAAGGAGACTACAATTTACACTGATGAAGACATTCATCCGTTCTGTGTTTTCTTTTTTGTTTCAAACTCAGAGGTTTCCGTCCGTATCAGCATATGCTGAATTAGAGACATAGTGGTCAGACAAATGAAAAAAGACGCCCCGGATTTCTTTCATCTTTTAGGAATTGCACGAGGAGGGGACTCCCCTGAATATTATAATGTAAATGTCCAACCATCTGCGGTATCTAAGCATTGTCTGGCTTTCATTTTGTGCCTCCATCCGCACTGAAAACCTGCTTCATACCAAAAATACAGCACAAACCTAAATTCACACTGTGCTGTAGGTACTGTTGTCATTAAAATTTTCATTGTAATATCTTCTAGGGCTCTTGGTTAATACTGTGGTCTGATTTTAGCACAGAAAAATGATAATGACATGCATTTTCATCTTAAAAATTTCATGCCTTTCACATTTTTTCACAACATCGTGACTTTTATGTGTAAATTCCTGGAGTTGTTGTTGCCCAGCACCATCTGTAGACTGGGTAACTCCACTTTACAACCTTGAATTTCTATAGATGTCATTTTGCAGCCCACCTCCAAACTCTGGTTGCCAGGTTTGCTTTCAAAACATTCGATTACTTCAAGAACAAACCTCAGTTTCTAATACTATTAATCTCCTTTAAGAGAGTTTGTTTTTGTTGGACAGACACTTAAGACTTAATAACAGTAGTGCATGGGTTAGTCCGGTAGATAGATATGAAATATTCAATGGAAAATGTAATTTAAAAAAACAAAACCTGGTGATGGTATTTCCCTTGTGTTAAATGCTTGTACATTCCGATCCTTGTGAAGGAACCCTTCATCCATTTGAGCAGAGATGTGCATCTATCTGTGCCTGTTAGCAACCCCTACCACATGAAGAGACTTGTAGGTGTGGTAAAAGCTTTCCTTAAATGGCTTAAGTTTTACTGCCATGACAAGCACATCCAGCACAATGATTCTGTCCAGGATGCTACTTTTGACATTAACAAGAAGGCACTGCCCTTATTTTCTTCTCCTTGCTAAACGACCCTAGATTGCACTGTAGAAAGCCATTTGTAGTAACATAGAAAGCCCTCTTTTCCTTTATAGGGACTTTTTCCTGTTTCTCAAAACAAAAATCGTACCCTTGGATTTGCTCTACAGGAAGAGTATAACCATTTCAAAGAAACCCACTGAAAGCATCAAAATATTTACACAATCTTCAATAAACAGTCTTACTGACAAGCTGCATTGTTGTTTTGCTTGTTTTGCAGTTAGATCACTGCAAATTGCATGAGATCATTGCTTTGCATAGTCTTACACAATGACATGAACAGTCATCCATGTCTATAAACCTCAATCCCAAACTATGTTCTTATCACGATCAGCCTTACCTAGTATGCTTATAAATGACTAAGGACACTCACTCATTGCCTCACAATAAATTATGTAGGTCAGATAGATCTTGTTGTCTATATTTTTCATTACATATTGTTTGTTATAACCTCAATGACAGCATGGGGGTTTATTTTATTCTATTTTATTCCTGACTGCAACTGTTTGCAGATAGATTATAGTTGCACTATATGGAGTCAGTAGACTATTTCTTTATGTGTGACCCAGTTTGCAAGACTTTAGGAGGTGCACAGACCGCATGATAAAAGACACATGTTGAAAATGCAGATTCATCTGCTGACTGCGGTTTTGATGTGTGTCACTGTTTATTTCTTTGACGCAACAGATCCAAAACAGTATTAGAAAAAAAGAAGTTCATTTCCATGTACAGACATTAATATTTTATTGACTGGTTGCAGGGTTTTCACAATTTACCACTCATTTGGAAGAGGTATCTCCTGTGATTTAAAAAAAACGTTGTAGTTAAACAAAGTGGATCATTCACTTTGAAAAAGTCCAGGTAATTTCAATGTTCAAAGTTCTTACTTCACCCCTAAGCCCTACAGCTTGTATGTTTTTTTTGTTAACATGGTATCTAGCTTCATAGGGTCATTGTTTTATCTTTCCTGTAGAGAAAGAGAGCAGGTACAAAGGCAGCTGTTGAAACACCCTCTGACATCTCTGACAGAGTCTAAAATTCTGGATCATCTACTTACTGCTGACTGCTGCTACATTACCTGGGTGTCAAACTCAGGTCCTCAAAGGCCATTATCCTGCAGGCCTCATTTATTTCCGTTCCCCAAACACAACTGACTGAAATGAATGGGTCATTGTGAAGACATTGACAAAAAGCTGTTGGATCCGTTTGACTTGAATCGGATGTGTTGAAGCGACAAACAACAAAAACGTGCAGTGTGGTGGCCCTTGAGGACCAGAGTTTGACACAGCTGAACCAAACAATAGAGCTACAGCTCTGAATCAGTTGTACATTAATAAGCAGCTGGTACTATTTTGTTTAAACCAAAACAAAACTTAATAGTCATGGAAGCCACCATGACAGACAGCCCAATTGACAGCACAATGTTAAATAAACAAATCTGGTCAACTGTGCCAGCATTGGTTTACAAACGGACAGACTGATTTGGTAAGTAGCAAACCAGCAAACATATGAACACTAGAACAAGAATAAAGTTTGTTTAGACCATGTCATTCTAGAATGCGCCGCTCAGTGGCAGCAAATTTGTAATGGCTCTCTGTTTGCTCTCGTGATTTTTGTATTGTAGCCGTCTTTTTTCGAGACATCGGCTTCATTTTTGGTTTGTCCAAAATGATTTTTCATGCTGATCAAAAGGCTGTGCTACACGGGAGATTTTCTGCATATCTTTTTGCTCTCTCAAGACTTGTTATGCTGTGTCTCCATGGCAACGAGACTTGTTTACCACCGGGAGCAACTGATAATGCTCTCCAAACTCAAGATTTCAGTGAAATAACACTTCAAATCCCGAAGGAGTTGAAAAGAAAGAGAAGGGGATGCAGAGCAGGAGTGCAGCAAAGAGAAAAACGGTGGAGATTTAAGCTGTTTCCTCCAACTGTTGTGACGAGGAACGTGAGATCGCTAGCTAGCAAGGTGGATGAGCTCCGGGTGCTAACCAGGTCTCAGAGTGCAACATTATCTGCTTCACCTGTTTACCAGCGTTGGTGTCATCCTGGACATGTCGCTGTTGAGAAGATCTGCAGAAGAGACATGGAGCTGCTAGCTTCTTACGTCGGACCTGAACAAGCCTCTCACTGAAGATCGTTCCTTCCAGCTGCCAGAAGAACCAGAGCACTACAATACTGCATTTCCCTCTGGGATCAATAAAGTATTTTCATTTCATTTCATTTGTTTTGCCTCCAGTTCATCACGTGACGGTAGTGACGTAGGCCACGAAGGGGTCTATATATCAGATGTGTTCGGGCAGAACTTGCATTTGTTACGTTAGCCTCATATTGTAGTTTTTCCACTAACTTCTTGTCATATCTTTGTAGGAGAGGCTTGATAAAATAAAGGTTTGTAAATTCCGGGCAATTGGGCAGTCCTGTCAGATCGTCCATCCTGGGCCTAAGACTATATGGATCGGTGAGTGTCGTCCCATCAATCAGAGTCAACTTTTGAAAGTAACATTCACGGTCCCAATGAGTGCGTTTTATTAACAAAATGACTAAACTGTGGGTTTTACTCATCCATTGCTACAAAAATACTTATTTTAAACAGACTAACCAGCGTTAACAAACTAGTGCCGTTAAAATGTTTTGCCTCCAGCTAAGCCCCACCCACCGAAATCTGTCACATTGTTTAATAAGTGGGAAGGGGTCTATTTTGTTAATCTTGATCTGTTTTTTTTTTTTGCTAACCAACTGTTGTCAACAGAAATGGAATGCATGATTATCAATAGATTTTATTCAAACTACAGCAAACTCTGATTCAAAGCAACTGGTTTGTGCGTTGCTATAGTGATGCTTGAAGCGGAGTAATATAACAGTAATTTAACTTGCCGATCTACTTGTGCGTATATACAGAAATATACGCATCTCTCCCTCATCCATCCATCCATCCATTTTTCATCTCTCCTTCATCTCTCCCTCATCCATCCATCCATCCATCCATCCATCATCTGCCTTTCTTATCCATTCATCCCTCCTATTCATCCCACACTCATCCACAATTTTCTCATATCTCCCTCATCTATCCATCCACCTATCTTTCTCTTCCCTTCATCCTTCTTTATTCCACATCCACCCATCATTTCTCCTCTCTCCCTTTTCCATCCCCCCAGTCCTGTTTCCTTGAACAGGCACCTTTCCCTCCATCATTCTTCACATCATCCCTCTTCATATCATTCATACACTCCTCATGAATCCTTTGGGGACTGTGGGTGGTTCAGGTCAACGACCTCCTGAGATGGAACTCCCACTCTGAGTCTTCTTTTCCCTCCCTGAGATGTCTGTGAGCCTTATGAACAACAGGTTTGTTTCCGGTCCTTCTCCACAACACGTATTCTAGTGGTAGGTTTCTGAAGAGCTGAGAAAAGGCTTGTTGGACGATTCCTACCCTCCATCATCTTGGCAGTGTCATGAGTCACATTACTCCCAGAAAATACAAAAATGGGCGACGAAGAGGCGCTGAGAGGGGTCTGTGAACTTAGGGACAGATGTTTGACACCCGCCAAACTCCGGAGCGAGCTGGAGCTAACTCACTAACAGAGGTTGGTGGGCTAAGTTAAGGCATGCTGTTAGCTGGCTAAACACCGCGGTTGTGCTTCGTTTTGCCGGATATCTGGCACCTGCCAATCAAAAAGGCATGTCCCTTAATAATGAAGAATTTCAAGGTTAAATATCATCTAAACAGATGAGTTGGGAAGGAATTAACCCCCCCCCCCCCCCCCCAGTTGTCATGAAGGTAAACTTGATTAATTAAACCTAAAATGTTTTTAGTACCAGGCTGTAAACATGTTTAATTCTGCTGTGAAATTGGCCTTTTTTAACATGGCAGTCTATGAGGATCTGCTCTGTTTTGGAGCCAGCACCTAGTGGATGAAGGGGGACTGCAATTTTTAGCACTTCAGTGTGGGATTCACATTTATAAGCCAGAGGTTTCTGCTTGATTAAATCCTGAAAGAAAAGAACAATATCGAATTGTTCTCCTGGTTTTACATTTGACTTGCATATTATGCAGCATTTATGAAGTAATGAATCAACCACCATGAATGTAGATGTACCCCAGGGTTTATATTTCATTCTTAATTAAAAGAGCCTTTTCTATTCTTATTGCTCAGCTTTGCAGCAACCTGACCCGATATTCACCCAGTGGAGCAAAGACCTTTTCAATGGAAGCAGAGGGATAAAAAAAAAGTTTCAGTATGGAGTATGGATGTGATTCCGCTTGATGTCTCAGGAGATTCTGACTGTGGTTAAGACCCCATTCATCACTAGAATTGAACTTTACATGAACAACCAGTTGTGGCATCATTCTCTCCATTAACTTGTGTCAAGATAAATTCATAAGCGTATGTGAGGAAACTTAAACAGTTCCAGCAAAACTGTAGGTCTACCATATATGGCAATTATTGTTTTTGATGGCTCTTTTTGAGAGCTGTCTGCTGCTTTCCATCTTGCTTCTGACAGCTTGTTGGATTTTTTTAAGTTAATTTGCTTGAAGTTTCTACATTCAGCTCTATGATCCTGCTGTCATTCAGCCATTCAGAAATACTTGCTCTTGGAAGTATTTTTTGCCAGGGAAAAGAAAGCACTAAAACTATGAAACAAAAATATTATGAATATTTTATTTTATTGCATATGTTACAATTTAAATCTCTAAGTGAAGGATAACAATGTTAATTTATTTCTGATTTATTTCTGATTTATTTCTTAAAAAAAGAGGCCTACTTTCACTTGATGTCCTCCAGTGATCTGATTAGGCTTTGTGTAAAATTCAACATCAGCTCAGCAAACAGTAAATAGAGCTTTTTTCCTCTGCAGATGGGCAAACATGCAGGCTTGTAAACACCTAATGAAGCAGAGCTGTAATGCTGAGGCTATGAATAGGAAGAAATGTTATCTGAAGTCAAGCTGGGAAGAGCCAGTTCTCACAAACAACAACAAATTTTACAGTAAAGAGAATAAAGGTAAGGCAAGACAAGTTTATTTGTATATAGTGGTGGATCTAGAAATTTTGGCATTGGGAGGCAGGGACAAGAAGTCTAGACAGGGTGCTTTTGCTCTTTAAATTGAGCACTTTTGATTTGATCAAACTTTCAATCAGCAAGAAATGTGTCATGTAAGCACCTCAGTTTATCCAATTTCATTTATCCAATACAGGAAGAATTTATTTAATCTGATCAAATTTTTTTTTAACACAAGCTGCTCTTTTTTTTGCTGCTGACATGGAAGTCCATTTTTATTCTTTGCTGCCTGAGAAGGAGGTCAAAATACCCCGAAAAAGAAGTCATAATGGGAGAAAACAAGTCTACATCATTTACAAGATGGAGACAATTAATAAGAGCGATGTGGCTAAAAAATAGACATGGAGGTTGCAGCCTTACTTCTTGACAGGTGAGCAAATTCAATGTAACATTAAAATGTATGTTTGTTCCATGTTCGAAACGGGGCAGAGTTGGTCAGAGACTATTTTACTCTGGTTTAGGTCGGATGATTAACCATTATTTTCCATATAAACGCCATGCTAGGCAGCAGACATTGCATTGCGGTGCTTTGTATCCCCTGACGGCTACAGTATTCTTAAAAGAAGAGGGGGAAGGCAGGGAGAGAGGGTTAAGTTGTTGTAAATATGCAGTCTGTTGTCTGGCTGTTGTTGAAGATTACACACCGTGGCTTTAATGCCAGACTTTTTATTCACTGATTCTGTGTGATTGGCACATGATTCTAGGCATGTCAGAATGACATTCTGCTCCCAATGATGGTCAGATATCTCCAGAGTTTTGTCATCTTCCATTGCAAAATTCTAATCCACAGAGTCGGAATCATCATGGAATACCTCTAGAATGTGGTAGTGGAGAGGATGAATTGACCTCCTGTGAGTCCTCAACCCAATGAACATTTATGGGATGATCGTAAGCATGCTGTGCCAGCACAGCCACAGTCAGTGTGACTGTACCAACAACTCCTGGTTGAGCAAGAAAAGTGAAATGTGACCCGTTTGGTAATCTGCATGAGGAGGATGAGCTTGTGTATGGATCTTCTGCACCACTGAGGTCCCTGACAGAGCAAAATGAATAAAGTGTAAAAATGGTCACTTTGTTGTTGTTTTATCCTTCTTACTGTGGGGAAGTCCAACCTTCTGATCCATCAAGAATCTCAAAACAAGAGAGAATACCAGCAAGAGGATATTGTTCCATTTTGGGGGGACTATCCACATGTTTAGCTTTGTTGTTCCACCTATGCATGATCCTTACAAGTTAAACCTCAGTATAAAGGCTACAGGGTTTCTAAAGATGTGTCATACAGCACCAATAGGTATTTTTGATTGAGAGAAATCAGTGATCAAATACAAACTTTCATACATCTTACAAACTTAGTTTTCTAACAAAAAATGGACCTCAAAAGACCTTGAAGAAAGAATATGAAACTTTTATTTTTCTTAAACTGAGTCAGACTGTGGTTTAGAAAAAAAGCAATGTAAGAGATTAAATACAAAAGGTATGACGTCAAATTGATGTTTTAAGAAATTTTAGCTTCTCACATATAAGTTAAGGTTTCATTGCATTCTTTGCACACGGTATTGCCATATTTTACCTTAAAAAGTACAAATCAGTGTTAAATTAGCCAATATCAAGTAGTTCCAGACATTCTATTTGAATATTTTCAATTTAAAAAAATGCATGTTTTATTATTTCACTGTGCATCATTAACAGTTTGTGCCACTTCAGGTTAAACCTGTGAAATTATACAGTAATTCTTTATTCTTGACACGAACCCTGTTATGTACAGTAATCCAACCTTGATTTATATTTATATAAGATTTTATGCATTGTCAGTATATTTGGTTACTGTTATTGTCTGTCAGTGTGTGGAAATTAAAACACAGATTGTTAAACCTCCCCCACTCGTTCCACATAAAACTTGTATTAAACCTGCATGTCACCCTTTACAGTACATCTTTATTTGGCCACTGTGTACTTTCTGGTCAGGCCACTCATCTCTGTACAATTTAACTGCCTCATTTCTCCACCAAAAAACTGCATCTATCACATGAGTGATTTATATCTTCCCTGCATGTTTTTTTTCGCTCTCCTCTCTCTCTCCTTCGTCTGACTTTTCTGGCAGACTGAAATTGCTTTATTATTCCCCCAGAGTCGGTCAAATCCCCCAGCAGCTACAAACTCATCACCCGTCACCGGCTCTTTGTCTGAGAAGAAATAAAGTGTCGGGATTTCCTGGGTGACAGATTTGTGTAATCGTCCTTTGTCCAAGCTGGGGGAGCAACTCATTGGACACATGAGGAGAAAATGGAGGGAGAGAAAGAAGATGGAAGAGGGCGGTAGATCAGTCTGTCTTTTTTAAGTGAAAATTGAGTTTCTTTGAAGGGGGTAGTGTGGGTCCAAGACCTTTCCTTTTTGGATCCTGAAAGACAAAGTCACCTTTCCGTTGATTGAACCCAACGTGTTTTGCAGACTGTAAAAAAAAAAAGAAAGAAAGATATCAGGATTAACTCTGAGGGTACCGAGTGATGTCCAGCAGTGCAGATCGATATTTGCTTCTGGAGATTTATCCTCCGATGACACCGTTATAGTCTATTCTTTTCTGTTGCATATTGACTGTGACATGTAGCAAAGAGTGGAGAGGTTTCTTTTCTTTCATTATCAGTTATTAAAGTGAGTAATAAAGTGAGTTTGTATGTTAAGCACCTTGAATTGTCATGTACATTATATGTGCTATACAAATAAACTTGCCTTGCCTAATCATTTCTTACTTTCCAACAGGCTGGTCATGCTAACGGCTACTCAGAAGGCTATAGAGCACTTTTGAGAACAACTCAAAAATCAGTTATGCTATCATATTTTCATGGAGAGCTATATCATGGATTTTTTTCCCCAGTCATAAATAGTTTTTTTCTTTTCGTCGCTCCTTTAAGTAGAGGAGGGGAATGTTTCCACATATCAGGAATACGATTCATATGGCTGTGATGCAAGCATAAAGTGATTACTGATGCATCTTGTTCTCCTTGTCTAACTATTTTAAAACTACTACTTTCCCAGAGGAAAAGTGTGACATAGTTATTCATATTTGTTGTAACAGACAACGGAGAAGAAAAAAGTTTTTTTCGTTCATGCAGGATGGAGTGTTTTTACCACATAAGAAACATAGAGCTGAATCAGATCCTAAATGTCTTAAGTTGGCCGTAACCCTCTTACCTTATTCTGCCACATTTGACCGCAAGACATTTTCCCAGCCTAACTCTAACATCTGACTACGATATCTATATAGTAGGTTGTGTTTACCCACAATACCCTCTTGCGGTCTGCTTCCTGTACTTGGTTAACTTTAAGCCAACGTGGAGCTATATCTGTCGGTAGAGTTTGCATGTTTTATCTGATTCAGTCTTTAGATGTTCATTCACATCTCCCTTCTTCCTGAGCAAACAAAGCCACCCACAGAAGCAGAAGTGCTTCCACATGCCAGCTTTTAATCCAGAGTGTGGTGGTCAAATTTCATGCTAAGCCCTCTTATTTGTTACGGGCACACCACAGATGGTCTGAGGGCTGGACTGGACTTACACCCTTAGTGTTCCTCAGCATTATGTTAGTACCTAAAAGTTAAAGAATCAACTAATTAACATTTATTCATGGTTTCAGAATCATCCACATAACATTTAGTTTTCTCTTGCCTAACTTAAGTTGATGGGATTTGTTTCAGCATTTTCAAACCCAAAGTGCTCTGGCTGCTGTTTACTGCTAATAAGGCCCATCTTTAGCTTAGCTTTTAACTAAATTATCTATAGTTTACATTTTTTTCAAGAGTGCAGTTATTTCTTTCACTAATTTGTGTTTTCATGTCTTATTTTGTTTTTATCTATTAGGCTACTGTCTTCATTTATCTAGGTTTTTAACACCTTTGTCTCCAGAGTTTTCCTCAAAGGGAGCCTCCATACTGGGGGGTTACCTGCTCGGTCTGTGGTGCTGCTGCCATGGTGACCTCGCTGTTTATGTGGCCGGGGCCCCCACCATGGTTGGGATGGTTTCTGCTGTGGCGTCTGCTATGACGAAAATGTCTGACTTAAGTTACATATATCTAACTAAACTGCAATGTAATATAAGTGACTCTAAACAACGTTTCTTTAATGACTTTAAAAAACAATGGAAACTGGACATTTGTAAAAAAACAAAATTAAGGGATTATATTCAATTTAAGGAAGAGTATCAAACTGAAGCTTATGTCAAATTACATCTATCCCGAAAATATATGGAATGATAGGAGTGCCACAATAAAGAATAAATGAGGAAAAGAATAAGATAATAAATGAGGGAATGTATACA
>JBBBVT010000024.1:3630742-3642092 GCA_037177035.1 Craterocephalus eyresii | reverse complement strand
GTTCCAACATCTCAATCAACATGAGGGTGAGTAAACAAATGAAGGCACATCATTCTGAGGGCGGAGTATCCCTTTAATACTTTTCCAATTCTTTTGAAAATGCTGCTTTACATATAATATTGTGGTGAATTTTCTTCAATAAAAGTGTGTCTCAGCTGTAATGGCTGGTGATTTATCTTATCATCTCACCTCACTTCAACCCTGTTGCTGCTTTATTGTCCAAATTAGCATTTTGGATGAAGGATGGATGCAGAGACGACAGGGAGCGATGGTGATCAGTCAGAACTCTGTGAGGTGAAGCCAAAATCTGTAAAGCGGTTCCTTTCGGTCAAGCAAGTCAGAGGAAGTAAAGCTCAGACAGCCCAGAAGGTCGTGTGCTTGATGAAATGGTTGACATGACATCTCATACTAAGATTCTGGAACAAATTACCTCCTCTCCTTCAGGAAATCAACCTGTTTTTAGCCACAGATATATTTCCACTCTTATCAGAGCTATCAGATCCAAACTTTCAGCAACCTTGGCTTCGTCATGGAAACTATCAGAAATCCCATCATTATAACAAAGCTCTTGCTTGCGTTGAGTGATTCATCCAGTGTAACTGGATACAAATTGCATTCAAATCTGAAGCAATGAAATTCAGCCATTGGTCTTAAATGAGAGGCTCAAACACATTCCTACCCAGAGATGGAGAGGAGAGTGAGTGCACGGTGCTTTGTTTGCTTTGATGAATCACATTTATTCTAGATATAAATATGATTTTATCTCCAAAAGTGTAATTGAAAGTGAGCGAGAGCGTTCAAAACGCACCGCCGGTCTCACTCAGCCACACTAATAAGCTACATCTCAGCTTTGATGTGGAAGTGTGTCAGCTCCGGAGGAGAAGGCCAGAGGGAGGGACCCTTTCTTTTTCTATCTCTGTCACTGACAGATAGTATCAGCATACCTGCAAGATGCGATCTAAAGTGGGATGTGCATTTTGCACAATTCTGTACATCAGATTATTAATCAGCATAAGAAGGAGTCAACAGCAGCACCCACAGACCAACATGAGAAAGCTGTGGTTGTGTTTGCGGTTAAAGGACAGGGATCCAGAATTAACTGAGCGACCCCACATGGGAGGAGCAGCTTTCTTGGCAAATTACCAAGCATAAAGCCAAGGAACAATAAGGTGGAGGAATGAAAGTCATCAAAATACATTTTCGTCCCCTCACAGTCTTGACATCTCTCTTTGTCTGTCCACCTCTTGCCTCCACGTTGCCCTTCCTTCATTAGGGATCCTTTTAACTGCGACTTATAGATGACATTTCAATATAAATCACCGGCATTAACATTTGCAAACATGAGGGTTTTATGATGGCTCAGTAATGAGGCGTTGTAAATTCCCAGGCCACGGTTCATAGTGCCGGCGGACACATAAACCGCAGAGAGCACTTTAACAAGGACACGTCGCGCCGTCGCTCCACTCTGCTGTCCCCCAGAGACAACATCAGAGATCCAGTGGAGCCACAAGATGACTGATTTATGAGCCCGCGCTGCAGGTAATAGACATATGTATTCATATAGTGCACCAAATCAGCCCCTATGTGTATCTCTTACCCACAGGAGAACTCTAAATTTAATCAAGTGTCTCCGTTCTGGATAACAGGTGGAGTTTGCAGCCTGCATGCAGGAATTTCGCAACAAGAGCTGGATTGGGACCGGTATTGATTCATCCCAAAGGTCAAAGAATAGGAACTCGCATTATGGATCTTTACAGGGCAATAAACTTTGTCTGCTTGAAATCTCAGAAAAATATTTTTTTATGTATGCGGCATGTGGGAAAATGATTTCTGGAGGAAAAAGCTTTTACAACAACATAAAAACTTTGAGGTATTTGAACTTTGTCTTACAATAGATTATTTATTATTATTCATTGAGTTGGTGGACATTTCCCCTTGAAGGACAAATAAAGGTGTATGTTACTCTCATCACCCACTTTATTAGGTGTACCTTTCTAGAAGTCTAATAGGTTGGACCCCTTTTTACCTTCAAAATTGTCTTAGATCCAACAAGGTGATGGAAATATTCCTCAGAGGTTTTGCTCCATATTAACATGACAGCATCACACAGCTGCTGGATCCATGATGAGAATCTCCCGTTCCACCACATCCCAAAGGTGGAATAATGGACTGAGATGTGGTGGCTTTGGAGGCTGTTGGAGTCCAGTGGACTCATTGTCATGTAGGAGATGATGTGAGCTTTGTGACGTGGAACATCATCCTGCTGGAAGCGGCATCAGAAGATGCTCCACTGTTTAGGTCTAGAATCTATGTGATGTTTCTAAACATAAACCTGTCAGAGCTCTGAGATCCAAAGACTCAGGTCACCTGCTCCATACCAGATAGCAGACCAGAGTCCAGACTAAACAGAGAAGCAGCTTATGCAACAAAACTACCAGTAGAAAAACTTTCACCAGATGTAGAAACTTTTAGACCCAGGTTTAAAACATTTCTATTCTCATGCATCTGTACATCCACGGTATCTTTAAACCTCTCTTGCTTTTAATCTTGATAATGATTGGTTTTATGAGTTTAAATGATTTTATTGTAATTCATTCTTGCTTTTTATGCTTTTTCATGCTGCACTTTGAATTGTCTTGAACCTGAAAATGTGCTATATAAATTAACCTGTCTCACTTAAAATTGAGTCATTATATTTTCCAATCTTCTGTTGTCCAGTTCTGGTGAGTCTGTGTGAATTGTACCTTCAGTTTCCTGCTCTTAGCTGACAGGAGTGGCACTGGTGGTCCTCTGCTGCTGGAGCCCATCTGCTTTATAAGATCAGTGGGAAAAAGCTCATTTGATGTGGGACATGTTAGGTAATAACTACCTTCTATCAGATTACACGGTACAGATGCCAGACCACGATTTGTACCTATTTCAAAGGTTCAGAAAGGTTGAGATTATACATACGCATACACTTGCTGTGGCGAGTGGGTTGCTAATGGACGGTAAGACGAATGAGGCAGTGATGGATTGAGGAGAACTGGAGACAGAATTACATGAATGCACCTCATTAATTCGAAACAGGAGTTTGAATGTCGCTTGTGCTGAGGATGTCTCTTAAAGCTGCTCCATGGGGATCTTTCTGCAGTTCTGGACCCATGAAGTGTGAGCTAAAAACAGCAGAGGATAAAACCCTGTGATCATCTTTGTTTAAAGGCATGATTTTAGTGGAAATTAAGCTAGTTTAAGAGTTTTTTGGGGGGGGTGGACAGATTAATAGACACACCACTAACTACTAGTTTTTTAACTTAGTAGTTAGTGGTGTGAGAACAAATTAGAGACCTGAAAACTGCAATAAAGTCCAGTTTGAATGATGCTTGAGCAAGGAAAGCCATTAAGCAATGGGTCAATAGTGAGAGACAAGAAGCCGGAGTTTTAAACTGACCATGACATCAAGCTAAAGACAGACAAAGCCTCCAAAGACTTCCTTTTGGCAGTGCTCTTTTCATCTACAGCCTTTTCATTAAGCACTGGACATAATAGATGATCCATTGATTTCCTCTCTCTCCTTCTTTATGTCACTCTGTCTCGACCAACGTTTCCACTGCTGACAAAAATGCAGCTCTGTCCCAGAGTTCTTGACAGCGGTGAGCAATCAAAAACAAACATTCATCTTGATTATAGTCCACTCTAAGCCCTGGGAACAAGATCGTTTTTGTCTATTCATCATGTCACCGCCTCTCAGGAGGAACCGTGCAGCGACTGAGGGGGAGGCAGCAGCTTTCTTCCAACGCTCTCTGCCTGGATCGTGTTTTCATGGTTGGTGCGAAAGAAAGGAATTAGATCGGGCTCAGGTGAGGACAGAAAGGTGAAGGACGTGTGAAATTTTATCTTGCCCTCAAGGTGTTTTGCTGGTGACAAAATAAACTTGTCTCAATTTTTCAGCATTTCAGACGAATTGTGAAGTTCAGCTATTGTGGGTTTGCTGTGCTGAAGCACTTCCATACGGGGCAGAGGGTCAAAGCTCTTACAGCTCTTCCTCAGTGTGAAGGGCCTCAGGGTGAAAGTCTTTTACGCTTCTATCGCCTGTAGACACTGAGGTGTCTCCTTGTTGGAGTTAAAGGAATATCATGGAGACCGAGGCTCACCTAACTGGTTTCTAAACAGTTACACAGCTGGATTTTAGTATGAAATGATAGAAATGGCAGTAAATGCAATAAATCGATAAAGAGTAACAAAAATGAATAATTTACATAGGAATTAATGAAACAAAGAATGGAAGAAAGAAAATGTTGAAATAAAGAAAGAAATGTAGAAAAGTTTTACTATTATAAAACTGAACCTTTTGGAAAATATTTTGGCCTGTTCATTTTTAGCTGCTCATAATAAATTTATACGGCGCTGTAGCCTAGAGCACGGATGTCAAAGTCTGGTCCTCAGGGACTACTGCCCTGCAGGCTTTAGGTGTTTCCAAGCTCCAAAACACCTATTTGAGGTGACATTGATCCACTATCTTATTATTAAAGGGAGACTGTGTAACTTTTGGCCACTAGGGGGAGCTGAACCTGTAGCTTCCACAGGCCACAAAGTGCCATTACAAAATTCAACAGTTTTCATCAGTTTATTTATTTATTTATTTATTTATTTATTGTATGCCGACCACTTTGACCCGGTGATTGTAAGGTAATTCAGATTCAGGAATTTTCCAAAGGACTCTTTACCACTGAAGGATCGGGACTGGTGGAGGAGTGTTTAGCCAACACAATTACTACCCAGTAGTATTTAGGCTTGTCGGTAATAACTGGAGGTCTGATTATTTGGAATTTCCTGTGTTAGCCTTGAAACATACTGGCAATCTGTGCAAAGTGAACAAGAATGGCCTCCAGTCACCCTGAACAGTTTGCATGGACAGTGGAGCACAATTTGCAGAACAAAGTATATTATCTATTAATCCTTTTACTTTAATTATATCTTTATGCAGTTTATATTTGTAACCAAATGTTTCATGCATGTTTATAATTTCCAAAAACAAATGTTGACCATTAATTGACATTTTCATAAGCCTTATTCTAAAATGCAGCAATATCCTATTAAAACCTTTGCTGAGGATTGTGCTATGAAGTCATGAATAGTACAAACCAGAGACGCATGTTTGAATCATCACACCCAGAACATATTTCTATTAATATTCACGTCCATATGTTGTGTTAGTTTCCTCGCATAATATTAAAAAGTGCGAGGAAAGTTGCATTTATACTGACAGTAATCCACCCATAGCTTCATTTTGTTAATTGGAAAAACAGTCTGTATATCTAAATGGTCTTTAGTAATCTTAGATTAGACCATCTGCACTAAATAACCAGAGAACATACATTGCTGTAGTGGTTAGCATATAGCAGAGCTGCACGAGTAAGCTAATCTTTGGCATTTGGGTGAGAATATTTATGTAAATGTGCTCTGAATTGATGAATGTTTTCTTCTTGTTGTCTCCTGCTTGTGATATCATTCATTAATCATGCACAAAGGAAATTGATTGCTCGCCTTTGTCACATACATTCCTATATGCATGTTTTTAAGAAAACATCAAGAGCACAGAATTGCTTTATTTCATCATTTTTCTTCTGTTGGTAACATTTTTCACATCAGCGTCTCCGTTTTTCCAACACATCTTGCTGGTTTGTGTGTTTCCAAATGAATTTTAATTGGATGGCAGATACTATCTCATTGTTTCTCTCCATGCACGGTGCTCTTAATGTGCTCTCGTTTGACATTTTTCTAAAGTGGGCTCTAATCTAAGCGGAAAGTCTCGGCTCTTGAGTCACATGGATGCACATGACAACACTCTGAGGATGGGAGGCTTATTTTAACTGGTAATGTCAACACCTGTGGCGCATCTTAACATACACGATCCTGCCAGTCCTTCCCCGATTGCCTCAGTCAGACATGCCGTGGGTGGTGGAGTGGTATGTTTACACATATATATGCATACTGTATTTGTGTGCATGCATTTCTCTTAACAAGCCAGCAGCTATTTTCCCACACATTTAATGTGACGGATCGGCCGCACACCTCCAAGCTGCAGGTGTAAAAGAAAAAAACAACAGCAAACAGGCATCAGAATTCTGTGGGGTTGATGCGATATGACAGGAGAATTATAATGACAGGCAGCTGCTGTCTCACCACTGACCTGGACTGATACAGAACAAAGTGAGACACAGAGTCAGTCAATCCTCCGACTCAGCGGGTTCTCTGCTGAAACTCACAACGTCTGATCCCATTTGTCAACAGCAAAGACAAGACTTTAGAGTTTAGGGTCACAGCGTCGAACGGCATGTTCAAACGTGAGCAGTAAGGCAGCCACCGCCACGCAGGACGGCTTTGCACACAGAACGCAGACATGTGGGTCAGTGATGTGCTTTGCTCTGTCAGCGGGACTTACAGTAATAAGACATCACAGTCAAATGTGCTGAGCATGGAAACGCTGTCAACTGTTGTGAGTTTATCCCGGCTGCCACAGAGGCCGCCACATAAAAAGGCACGAGTTTTCTCTGTGTAGGTCTGTGCTGTGTGTGGGGAGGCAGGCGTAAACAATAAACATGATCAGCTTCCTTGTTTGTCTTTGATGCAGGAACAGCCTCCTACCATCAGCCCGACTTCTTTGTTGGCTTTGATGCACGCTTAACAAGGTTATGCCCACTCGCTCAGTATGTTAAGTGGGTGCCACGCTGCAGTGCGTTGTGCACTCAGTGGGGTTTATCATTGACTCTTGTGTCTTAGAGAACCACCCGGCTTTGCTCTTGATGCATCAATGTCCTTCTGGCTGAATAAAATGCAAAACCCTGAGTGTAGCACTTTTTCAGCCTTTATCCACATGCCTTTAAAACAGAATTTTAAACTATTATGTTAAATTGTAGTAAAATAAATATTACCATCGCTATGTTGTTAAAAACAATGAAATGCTAAACGTGAGATATAAGCTGATAATTTTCCCAGCACACAGACAGATTAAAGCTTTAGTTCTTGTTTACACTGTCCAAACTGGCATCTTGATTCCTTGGGAATTGTTTAGTCTTTAAGACTTTAAAGCAAAACCAGCAGCCACTCAGTAGTGGAGTTATTTTACCACTATGCCACTCAGAGAATTCACACCAATGTCACCAAAACAAAGAATTTGAGGAAATTTGCATTCTGGGAGTCTGTTCAGCACTAGCATCAGAATTCCTGCAACGGGGGGAAACTGTTGTTATGGTGGGAGGTCCTGGTCCTGATGGAGAGGTTTTTTGCTTAAATGTTAGGTCTTATTTGTAACTCATGCCAATAAATTGATTAAGTTGCCAAAGTGAAGCTAAAGAGAACTGAATCTATTTCACTATTGCTAAATGTTTTGAATTAATATCTCATCCTTTACTTCACATGGGATGAAATAATCCATTAATTATAATTGTTGGAAGTTAGCGTGGTAATTTGGCAGGTGGCCAGCATCACTCAGCATCTGGACCAAAGAAGTGATAATAAATGGAAACAGTAAATTCCACACACCAGAAATTGCCTCTAAAGGCTTTTAATTGTGCAAATTGAAGAAGGTTGAAACAGCTGAATCGTTCAGGGCTTAGTTTCATGACTTGTGCCTCATTCATCCCTTCCTCCATGTCCTGCCCTCATACTGTTATTATTATAATCCATTACTGTTATTATTATTATTATTAAAATCGTTATCATTATTAATAATATTTTCGTCAATTTTATATATTTTTTTCAAAATTATGTGTTCGCTGCTTTTTATTAATTTATTTTTTGTCTTTTCCCTTAGATAATCTGAAATCACCAGTGTTGTTATTTTTGTGCACGTCTTTTTGTCTGTTAATTTCACTGTATTGTCTTTGCTAATAAAAAGAAAATCGCTTTTTCTTGATGTACTGTATTTTCTTTTTTGGATAAACGTATTTCATTTTCATTTGCAACAAGGGTTGGTTTACAGGGGCTGACATGAGAGCTATTGTCGAGTGTGAATGTTGTGGTTATGTTTAAGTGTTGATTGTATTTTGTACTGTGTATCTGTTTGTGCTGAGGACCCCCTTGAAAATGAGATGTTTCATCTCAAGGGATTATCCTCTTAATAAATTCAAATTCAATTCAGTATTTTTGGGGAAATCAGAGAAGGCATCTTTAAGTAAAGCAAAATAGTTGGAGGGCACCGAAAGTAATGAATGTGATACCACAAATTCATTGGGGATACTTTATAATGTATATATTTAGAATGAGCCAGGTCCAGCATCATTTTCAAGTTTGTCAAAGAGGAGAGGGGACATGGAGGAGGAGACCAAAGAGGGTCCAGATCCAGATGATGAGGATCCACCTAGAGAAACTGTAGGAAGACTCAGAGAGGCGGTAGAGAGTGGGACTTTCAAAATCAAGCTCAAGATGTTGAAAGAGATTCAGATGACAGGATGGTCTACTGTAAATGAGCCCACAAAGAGACTTACAAACCCAAGGATGGGTTTTGGAATATTGTCTTGCAGCAATTACCTGAATCTGAATGAGTTTCATTGTATTTGTAGTGTTTGTAGTCATGTTTTTCTTTTTACATACGCAGATAACAGTCAAATACATCATGCCCCTGGCTAATTTTATGTACAACAGTATCAACATTTTCAGGGGGCCCACCTCAGTTTCTTTTCATGGGGCCCAGAATCCCTTGCAGCGCCCCTGCTGATAGCACACAGATGAGAATGGATGATAGGAGAGTGAGCCTTTCTGTGACCTTCCCAGCATTCAGCTCGTTTGACTTTGATGTGTAAAGTAGGCCGGTGAATGGAGGAGCGGCTGTTCTTTAATTCGGGTTTAAATTACAAACTCAGATGAGAGGAGCATTAAGTGAACAATAGCAAAGTGCAAGGGAGCCACGCTCGGCTCCAGTGACACAACAGTGCCACCCACTGGCGTCTACGCATCAAGTCTGTGCCTCGCTCTCTCTGATCACTTTAATATAGTCTCCAATACTGAATAACAAAGAATCTGTGCACAAATCTGCACATTTACACCTCTGTAGCTCACAGTTCAACTCAAATCTGGGCTGCTAGTATCTTTTCCCTCGTGGATGCTGAAAGCAACCGCCCCCCACCCCCCACCTGCTTCTGGCTCACTGGTGCTTCTCACCTTCATTGGATGGTTGGTTAGGTCTGGCCAGAGACTTTTATAATCGATTAGAGTTAGGGTTAGCCAATCACAGGCAGAGGAGAGCAGGCCAGGCCCTACATTTGCCACTTTTCCTTTACTAGCCCTACAGCTCCACAAGTAATGCAGGAAATAAACAGCTTTTGATATTTATAATTAACATAAGCCAAAATGTGTGCAAAGTAAAAAAATGTTTCCTCTTTAGTTAACCAGGACTTCTGAGAGCCCATTTATAAAAGTGATGATCACTGGCCCAGAGGAGTGAAAAAAGAGAGCTAGTTTGAATAGCTGAACGGAAAAAGAATAATGACCTGTTCATTTACAGAGCATAATTATAATTGTTCAGCCCATCGTTTCTGGGCCACTGATGGCAAAATCCTCAACTCTTCTGTGGCTGATGTTAATTTGATGATGATGATGATGATGATGATGATGATGATGATGATGATGATGATGCTTCTAGTCTGAAGTAAAGCTGAAGTTATGTGGCAATGTTGCTGGCAAAGTTTTAAGACTGGAACATCTTTTAGTGAACTAAATATAATGAAGTAGGCTTCTTTAATGTGATTTTCTGGAACTCATTTTATATTCAGGTGTTTCCTTGGGAAAAAAATAAACTCTGGATGAGAGCAAATGTTGCATAAATGGACATATATGGACTCCTGAAGTCTCCTCTTTCCTCTTCAGTCTAAAGAAAACCTTGTTCACACGATTCAGATTCAGTTTAAGATTTTGATGAATGTGACCAGAGGATATTTTCCCACTTTGTCTCAGTGTTTTTTAGATGAGCTCTGTTCAGAGAAACTGCAGGTGTTTCTGGGTCATGCTGACATATGGCTTCCTTGCTTAAAGTTTCATGGGTGAATGCGTTGTGTTTTCCAAATCACTGGTATCCCTGATTTATGGTACTTGTTTTAAATTCAGTGTTGGCCGAGGGCTTGAAAATCACGGGCAACCAACACCGACTCATGCCCACATCCCCTGTGCTCAGAAATGCCTCTTCCGTGAATCATTTGGTAAAATTACATTACGTGCTGCAGATGATGGCTCACTCAGAGTTATTGCCATTTTACCTTGAGCTAAATTATACATTTTTAAATCTTTTGCAAAGATTTATTTTGGGCAGACTGTTTCTCATAGTTATTTTTTTTTTTTTTTTTGCTTGTTGGTTTTACATCCAGTGATGTAACTGACCAGATGCCAGTTAAAAAACCACTGATGCAGTAGATGTTTATGAGTCTAAAAAAAAACTAATATCACTGCTAAAGCAGGTTACCAGAAAAAAACAATCAAAATGGAAAAACAAACGGGACTGGGGGAAGTTAACGAAGACAATAGATAAAAGACTGTGCATTGACAATTATCTGGCAAAGAAATGAATGACTATTTATACACAGAGGAGGGAGACCTGATGTGGAGCTGTCTGCAAAGTAAGACCAGGAGAGTACCGAACAGGAAGTAAGGAGAACAGAACATGGTAAAAGATTAAAAAACAAAACAAAAGTGGCTCACTGGCTGTGCCCGAAAGTCCACGCTATTCCCTGCGTAGACCACAAGTAGTCATGCTGTTGTCTGGGGGTGTCCAAATGTCTGGAGAGTAAAAGTAGTGCACTCAAAACAACCCAAAATACATCTTGAAAAGTAGCAAAAGCTTTATTTCACCAGGAAAGCTGAACCATCGCCCCTCACCCAGGTCTACGGGGCACTGATAGACATTATCACACAGGCAGAGAGCAGGGCTCTGCAAAAAGCCATAAAGACAGCAGAGACTCCTTCTGTGGACTCTATGTGTAGTGTTGTTAGAAATCATCAGAGACTCACTCCACCCAGCTCACTCTCTGCTCGGGCACAAACGCTGCAGGTACAAGCCGACTCACAGCAGAGCGGATAGTGTAGTATCATCACATGAAGGTTCTTCCTCCCTGCCACAGTCAGACTGATGACATCCACAAACAGGTTAAAGCTCTGTCGTACCAAAAGGAATTCATATGTGAACATGATCCAGAAACACTGCCGTCTTCTAACAATGCTCTGATGCAAAGTGGGAAACATTTTTTCATCAATGCTGAAAGTACCTGGAGGTGTTAGAGAGCAACATCTGCTCCATTCAGACGTCGTCTCTTTCAGGGAAGGTTTGCAGATTTCAGCAGGACGATGCTGAACCACAGACTGATCCATCACAGCAGCATGG
>JBBBVT010000024.1:3574325-3590438 GCA_037177035.1 Craterocephalus eyresii | reverse complement strand
AAACATCTGGAGCATCATGATGAAGGTCCAGACCTGCAGCAGGACTAAACATCTGGAGCATCATGATGAAGGTCCAGGACTGTAGAGCAGCTAGAATCCTGCATCAGAGCTGAACGGGACAACATTCCTCTCCTGAATCTCCAGCAGCTGCTCTCCTCACTTCCCAGATGTTTACAGACAGATGTTCAAGAAGAACATGAGCTATTTTCCATTAGACTTTAAAAATGTCTCTGTTTCAGCATCTGATATGTTGTTTATGTTCCTCTTTGAATAAAAAATTAATCGATAAGATGTGCTAATCAATACTTTCTGTTTTTATCAGCATTTTACAGGGCACATCTACTTTTTAAAAAAAATAGAGGTTAAACATTTTTTGTCTTTCAATCTTGTTTGGCATCCAAGCTCCAGTTAGCAGCATTTTAGTTGGTTTACAAATAACCAATACAAAAAATAAGAAATGATCGAGCAATCAGAAATACTCTTAACCAGAGAGGAATTCAGTTAAGCTGGAAGAAAAGAAAAATATATTTCTCTAATCAAGTGTTCTTATCTCAAGTTAAGCAAGATGCGTTTTTATTTTAACGAACATTATGGATGAGTTTAACAGATCAGGATGAGACTATACCATGAGGCTGCCCAGTGCCATCGTTGATCCCTTCCACTGGTTTTCTCTCTGAATCCATGACGTCCTGCATTCTCAGCCAGTCTGCTCATGATCCACTGTGAGGAAAAGTGAGGACGTTTCAAAGCACTGAGAGCTGCACTGAGTTTTCCACACAGAATAAGGACTCAGGAGAGGCAGCATGTCTTGTCTCAACACGCTGAAACCTCCCTTTCATGTTTAAGCGCCACACCCTCCAGGACAGCACAATATTCTCCTGTTGGCAGGCTGTGGAACATAAAATATTATTATTCAGGAGGTCACAGAACGTACCGGCATGTAAGAATGAAATGGATTTTTTTGTGTTTGGTTACAAGCTGTCCTCGCAGAGACCAGTCATACAACTATTTAATCTCTCACGTTAGATTTATTAGCATGAATGATCTGACTGTCTGAGCATGTCCATAAGGGACAAAAGCAGAGATGGCGAGAGTATCCTTACATTTAGAATATAAAAAGGGTTCATTAACGGTGATTATTCACATTCTTTTGTTAAAATGTTTTTGCCTCAGTATTCTGTAGGAGAGGTGGGTTCTAGGTGAAAGTACAAGGGAAGGGTGCAGGATTCCAGTTGTAGTCCATGGGAAAGCATTTCATTTCATTTATTAAGATCTCCATTATCGACTGAAAATCAGTTGCTATTCTTCCTGGGCCCTCCTCCACATTTCATTACATGTTTTTCAATTAGTTTTTTACCTCAATTAAACCCATTCACACACACAATTACAAACCATACATATTACACAGCAGTCCACATGAACCGAAAGCTGACAGTTTAATTACATTTCTATTGTGTAAACAGAAAAAGATTTAATTTCTTTGAAAACTTTTTATTATTTTCCAGTAACAGAAATCCTAGAAATGCATTCCAGGTAACCATGCCCCGATAAGAAACAGCTTGTTGAAATTGATTTGTTCTGCCTAAAGGCAAAACACACTTCGTTTGTTTGTTTGTCTTTTACATTATTATGTTGACACCGAAGCATTCGACTCCCCCAGTTCTGTCTTGGAAAGATCAGATGTGCAACCTTAGCAATTGATTTGCTGGAGATGTTCTGGAAAATGTGCACATAACTGGGTCTGGAAGTCTCTTCTGGTTTATTCAGAGCAGGAGTACTACAGTAACAGCACTGACAAATGAGTGAGAAGCATCACAGACTGTCTGTAGAAAAGAGCGGCAACTTTCACCAAAATGCACATCAAGTTTTTTCTGTGTCATTTCAATGTGTCGAGAAGAATCATTTCCTGTCTAAAAGAGTCAAATCTTTGGAAGCGGGACTTTATTAACCACATTTCAGTAACAAGTATGTCAGGAATAAATTGAGAAATTATCAAATTGTGTCATAATGTTCAGACATTGGCCTTCATTTATAAATTAAACATTAATGTATTTTCTAATGAAAACAAAAATAATGAAATAAGGCTCTTATGATAAGAAATATTTTTAAAAATTGCTAACCAATAAACAAACAAAAAAAAAATCACATTAGCTTCCCTTGAAGCTTGTGCTTTTTTGGCTGTAAAGTAAAAATAAAGGACATCACAAACGTCTGAAAATGTATAAAACACCCAGAATAGCAGGAATTTAGAAACAATGCTGAACAAGGAGGTCAAAAGTTAGGGTCAGTCGTCTTCTGTATTGAATAAGTTGCAGGCTACATGTTTGTAAACGCAACTTACATACACTGGCATTTATTTGCTTAGTGTCTATATAGCATCTATTTGACATTAACTGAGGATAATTGTATATTTTCCCTCAATATCTGTAATTGTTGGAGACTTTATAAAATTCTTGGCATTGTTTTGCATGTAAATCTATTAGAAATAAATCCACTCCAGTAAACTTTGTTTACTAATGACTGAAAACCATTTTGTACTTGAACGGCTCAAGACCCAGATCTGCCCAGCGTTCTTATAGCCCATATTTATCCTTAATTAACAACTTTGACTGGGGATAAGGGGTCACATCTGACCGTCTCTTTAGCTGTAACCCATATTAAAATTAGTTCATAATACTGGGACCACACACGGCCCGTATTAAGACAAACTTTATAACTTTATAATGAGCTTTATGTTTATTTTTAACACAAAGACCCAGCTCATATCTTTAAACATCCAGGCACCAAAACTGGTCTAAATTTAACCAGAATGTATCTGCTATTGGGGCAAGTTGTTCAGTTTTCCTGTTGCAGAATATTTTAAGGGTAATGAATCAGTTTCATTTCTGGCATTAGGGGTTGGATTGGATATTTAAACCAATGAATAAAGAAAAGAATCATAAACATGATCCTCACACTAAAATGTGTCATTATTTTACTTTCTCAGCAGTTAGAGGTGTGCAGTTATTATATGAGGCTGCGGTACCAGCAGGGTTTAGCATATTGTCCCCAGAGATTGTACCACCACAACCAGATTACTGGGAGCTGAAACCTCAGCTTATTTTAAAAGATAATTTGGTCCTTCTTAAAGGAAAACTCTGCTCTTAATGTTCAAACAGCATGGTCATTTTTATTTAACTAATTAGGCAAAAGCTGGAAAAAAACTACACACAAGCACAGAAAAATTTGCATCCTTCAAAGGATTTCCTACATTTACACAAAAGATGATGGACATTTATGTTTGCAAAGAGTTTTGAGTCAATGTATTTAACTCAACAGTGGAAAAAACAGTAACTACAAAACTCTTCAAAAGGTGAAAACATGATTTCATAAGCAGGTTTTAACTAAATGGACACTGTAATAACTGGGAGGAAGTACAAAAATGCATGAATGTGACAGCTGACAGTGTCTGACAGGAAAAGCTTCCCCTGATTCAGACAATATCCAGCGGCCAGGATTTTAATCTACCTGCTTCAAGAAAGGTGACAGCTACCGAACCAAAGCGTCACCACCGTGGAAAGCAGGAGGCTGTCCAAGGAACATCGCACATGAAACTCCTGAGCCTCCAGAAGTCACGCCTTTTCATTCTTTGAGTTGCTTTCTGCAGCCTTGTTGCACCCACAAGTGACAGATTTCACCAGGGGCAGTGTCACAAGGCTGCAAAGATCACAAACACAAAATCAGGGATTTACCCCTCTTTTAATTACAAATTGCACTAAAAATATAACAAAATAAAAACAATGAAACTAGAATAATGAAAAACTTAATCATTTTTAATTCTGTTATGAAACGGGGACATCAGTGTGAGCATCAAATGCAACTGTCTGGCTAAAATCATGAATAATTAATACAAATAAAAGTAGACAGTGGCTTGAAATCCTTTCAACCCTGATAAATGGTAACTGGGAGAAAGCTACATCTTATTTCCATTACTATCAAAAATGATCAAATGCTTCATCTCTCTTCTTAAAGCCGTTATGATACACTGGTATCTCTCCATATGCTGAAGAATGATGACACATCCCAGAAGTGGTTTCATATCCCAGTAAGGAGAATTAAAAAAAAGTCCTGGAAGGCATCATTTCCTCCCCATGATGAAGCTAGGAGCCTCTGCATCATCCTCAGTCTCTTTCTCCTCTTCCTCCTCTTCCTCTTCGCTGCTGCTGGAGCTCTTATCTGCGTTGTCCTTTTTATTTTTCTCCTCCAGTTTGGCTTTTTTGGCCATCATCTTCTTCTTCTTCAGCTTCTCCCGCTTCTTCCTGCGCTTCGCGGTTCGCTCCTCGGCTGCTAGCTTGTTCTGCTCCACCTTCTTAATGTAGTCCTCATTCTTATTGTAGTGCTCCGACAGTTTGTCCAGGAAGTCCTGCCTCTGGTACTCTCTGCGGCGGAGGTGCCGATAAACGTGGAACTCCCCGCTGCCGGCACCCGCGCTCGAGCCCATCACGTCCCGCACGAACTCAGGGGGAGCTCGCGGGGTCCATTCCTTTGGTCTGTCCGGGATGGGAACAACCTTGTCGGGATTCCGCATCAATCGCTCCAACTTCAGACGCTGTTCATCCGCTGGAGTCTTGGGAATAATCAGAGGTTGCGCCTCTTTCCCTCCAGGTTTCCCTGGTTTGTTATTCTTCTCCGTGTGCGCCGCCATCTTTCAAAAGATTCTTCTTCTTCTTCTTCCTTTTTGAACTACTCACCCCGGAAGTTCTTAATTATTCCAGCCGTTTTGTTTTATTTTATTTATTTATTTATTTTTAATTTTCTTAAAATACCCTATTTCAATTACAGCTGATTAGAGAAGCAGCATTATCATCGTTTTCTGTAAAATTATAATTTGAGGAGCGTTTCTTGTGTAACTGATAGTTGACGCGTACCCTATGTTAACTGACGTGCGGCTTAACCAATCACAAGCCAGATTAAACTTTGGGGTGGTAATAACTGTCCAATCAGCGCCCAGATCCCTCTCGCATGCGTGAACTGTGTGTTGACGGGCGACTTTCACTCCGGCTTGTAGACAGCTTGATTTTTCCGTTTGTCGCCCTTTTATTCCCCTCAAGCCAAGACAAAAACTAATCAAAGACCATGAACAGTTTAATCAGATCTACTGGCCGGTGTCTCCGGTCCGGCGCGGCGGTCTTTCTGTCCAAGCAAGCCGATGCGCGCGTGCAGTTGGCCTCGGCCCGGTTCCTGTGCGCGTCGGCGGATATTCAGAAGGACCTTGGCGAAATGGTGAAGAAAGACAAAGTGGTTGTTTTTATGAAGGGGACGCCAGGACAGCCCATGTGTGGCTTCAGTAACGCCGTGGTTCAGATCCTCCGGATGCACGGGGTGGACAGCTACGCTGCGTACAACGTGCTGGAGGACCAGGACCTCAGAGAAGGTCAGTGCGCGAGACCAGCCGATATGACAAGATAACCGCAACAAGTTGTCACCCACAGCATGAATATGCACTTTTTTAGCCACGTAAACGCCCTCCACACTGGTTATTGTACATTAAACCAGTGTTTTTATTTCCTTTAACCTTCGGCTCTTAATGCTAACCGAACATTTCAGTTATTATTTTCCTGCCCGTCCAGCTTTCAATGTTTATCAGTGGAGAGCAGCAGGACATGAGGGTGTGGTGCATGCAGACAATCCTACACCATCACCAGCATTCAGCACTTTATGGCTGCTCCACCCTGACATTAGGTGTTTTGTCTTGAGTGGATTTAGTTTCAGATAATATTAGTGGGTTTTGTTGATAAATTGGGGGGATGTTTTGCAGTTGTCTGGAACAAAAAAAGGGTTAAACTAATTAGGGGTTAAAATAGGAGCTGATCAACATTTTACATTAGAATGAGACACTTCCTGAAAGTGAGATGTCCCACAATGCATCACTGATTGTTGCGTAAACTCAAACCTGTCTCCAAAGCCTGTTAAGGTCCAATAAATCCAATTTAATCAGTGATTTTTTTTCATCTCTCACACCAGGAGTTAAAGTCTTCTCCAACTGGCCCACGATCCCTCAGGTGTACTTTAACGGTGAATTTGTGGGAGGCTGTGACATCCTGCTCCAGATGCACCAGAACGGAGACCTGGTGGATGAGCTGAAGAAGCTGGGAATCCGCTCGGCACTGCTGGACGCAGAGAAAGAATCCAAGTAGAGCTTTGAATGACTGACGATACGGAGGACACATCCATCAAACTCAGAACCAGTCCCTCCCCCAGTAAACACACATAATTGCAGATAAATTGTCTCTGGAGGCAGCCAGTGGCTAAATTGACTCAGACTGATAAGTTTACACAGATCAAACATCTGACAGTAGAGGACTTTAAGCCAGGGTGAAGGAAAGAGTCTTCCCGGGGATACAAAGATCCATTTTTCTTTAACGCGCTTTAAAGCACACAGTGGGTTTATTCTGCCTGCTGTGGACGCGTGAAGGTCAGGAAACCAAAACAGAGAAACATAAGATCATTTAATCAGGTTTTGAACAGCTTTTTAACAATTCAATAGATTTATAAACTTTACAGGCATAACTGAGTTGGCAGCTTTTTTTGTGGAAAATGATGAAGGTGTTGAAGAAACAGTTTGCTTTAGTTTTTCCATCAGTCTCCGTCAACTTGGCCGGTGAATTCTCTACCTCTGCTGCCCTTTGTTTTTTTCTCTCTGTCCACGATCAAACGAGCCTCGGACTAACTTGACCAAGTCAAGGTGACAACAAAGCTGCCTGAGTAACGCCAAGAAAACGATGTCAACACACTTGATACTTCCGATGCACTGCCTGTAGCCTCAGTAGACTAGCAGGGAGAGCAGACGTGATCGGATAAAGCTTCATTCACTCTTTTTGCTAGAAAACCACATGCATCATGTCTCCTGTTTTTATGTCGACTCCCGCTGAGTACAAATGTACCCGATAACTTGGGGTCTCCTCTGACTGATTTTTACCGCCCACCTGGACGAACAGAGGCAGTTTAAAGTTCGTTACATCGCTCCACGTTTGTGGTCTTTTCTTTATCTGCCACTAAAGGAAAAGAGTGTTTTCATATAATTCTTTCTTTAGAGTGTTCTTGCAGAATGCGATAAATTATCAATCCCAGATGCTCCACCTGCTGCAAACAGTTGTATTATCAGATGAACGTGTAGTACACTGTAAGATATTGTATATTTAAAGCTTATTGTGAAATGTATTTTAGATGCATGTAAACCCTAAAACAATAAAATATTTTCAGACGCGGATAAAATGAGACTGCTTTTTTTGTTGTTGTAAGCAGAGAAAGCATGTAGAGATTAATTACGTTTTTGGTTCTCCTCTTTATGTTTTAAAGTGTCTTGAAAAGCACCTTTGAAATAAAAAATATTTTTATAAATAAAAGAAAAAAGAACCACACCGGTTACTTGGATAAATTGAAACTGATAAATACAAATGAACACATGGAAAGCAGACTTTGCTTATAAACTTGTTAGTGATTCATTTTAAAAGATAAATTCCTGAAACAGGCCTGGACATGAATGATGAGGCAATCAAACTATTTCTGTTACTTAGTGAGACTTCTGCACCTGCAAACAGTTATTCTGACTCACAACCCTCCGTTCTACATGTCCGACAGGATTTACATCAGGGCTCATAGAAGGATAATCCAGTGTTTTCCCTTAGCCATTGTTGGGTGTTTTTGATGATTATTCTTATGATGTAATAAACCAAATTTACGATAAAACAAACTTTAAAAAAAAAAATCATACAAAAAGAAAGGATTTTAAAAAACAACCTAGAAACATCAATCCGTTTATATTTTTATAAGTTGGTGTTTGGACATTGTTACAACATTCAGTCTGATGCAGTGTCGCTCCTCTTAGTGACTAAGTTATACTAAACCTTTATTTTGTTTTTTGAAATCACCTCATTTTAAATTCTAAGTCGTCTCTAAATGACCCCCCCCACATGGATTTGTTTTCCGGATAATCTGCTTTATGAATGTCTCAAATTCCTCTTTTTCAGTTTAGATAATGGCTCCAGTGAACTTTAACCCTTTCATGCATGAATTTTTAAGAAACATGTTTTTTGCATACAGTAATTTACTTCCAGACACACATACAGTGATGCTTTTTTATTTCTTGATCATATTGTACTTTATCTTTTATGTATTTTGATAGTATTTTCAAAATTATTAGATAAGCTTTTCAATTTCTATTGTATGGATTTTCTATAAAAATTTTGGCTGTATCATTTTTATTTTCCTGTTTATCATGAAAGAAAGTTTGGTTATTACAAGCGGTTCAGCAAATGGATGGATGAATTTACATAAATATTCATTCTAGAGTAAGTGACAGTGTATTGCATGACTCACTGATGTCCCCTGATGTGGTGAAATTACAAATTTTCCATATCCACCCATGAATATACTAGAAAACAGCTGTCAAATGTGTGTCAACTGTAGTGGACGCTATGCATGAAAGGGTTAATATAAACCGTTGACAATAAGTTAGGAATATTGAGACTTGGTAGATATATTAAACCTAATGAAAATGGTGTTTCTTCTCATTCATTATTAGTAATACCAATGGGATCTTTTACTTATTCCATTAAACATCTGACCAAACAGGAAAATCACTGTGTAAATAACATCGCTGACTTATTTTGAACAGTGAATGTTACCTGAAACCTCTAGAGTAAGTTAAATATAGTGAGACCACCGAACGGACCAGGATGTGGAGTTGTTAGCCATTAGGGTCATCTGGTTGGAAGACATGACCTGCGACAGACAAGGCAGCTCGTTTTACTTCAGAAAGTCTTGAGATTTCGTTGCACAGATGCAGCAAAGCATGAAGATCTTCAGCAGTAAATCTGCTGGAGATGTGTGGCTGTGCTTGGGATCTTCATCCTGCTGAATGAGCCAGTTTTAGCCTAATTTCAGCAGTTCAGAGTCTACCAGGGACTCAGAGGTGTCCAACCAGCCCAAATGAAGCTGCCTGCCACCGTGCTGGTATGAGCATTCCCTTGCAAGCCATCCAATCCAGACACGAGTCTCTTCCTGACTTTAAATGACCTCGTTCGGTCTGTAGCCAGTTTATCATGACACCGTAATATCTGCACAACACAACTTTATTTACCTTCATGAAAAGATTCTGGTGGTCAAAGATTTACTTTTCAGGAACATTTTTTTATTCCAAAATAATCCATCTGTATATAATTAGTAATAAAAAAAATGAAACATGACAATAAAAAATATTGTAAATATTACAGTGTTAAATACACAAACTGCCACACGCTCTCAGTCTTTTGCTTCTGCTGCTGTAATGAAAAAGAAAATCCAATGAAGATGAAGTAGAGCTAAAGACTGTTAGAGTTTCTGCAGGAATCGCAGCACCAGGTCTCGCAGCGTGGTTCGCAGCGGCTCGTTGTCGCAGACGATGTGTGTCCCGTCCTCTTCCAGCCGGATCAGCGTGTCTTCGGCCTGCATGTGCAGAATGTGCCCGTCTGCCGTCTCCTCTACTTTTACCTCCGTGATCCCGTGCTGCAAACAAAATAAACGTGCAGTCAACAGGTGGAAGACTTCGTCACGTTTCTACCAGTGTTCAATAATCACATTCCACACCTTTTGCAGCGTGGCCAGGAAAGCTTCCAGGGGCACAGCTCCACTTAGCAGGGGTTTGGGGGCCGACGCCGCTGGGGGCTCCTCTATCATCCGCTTCCTCTTCTTGCTGGGAGGCGCAGGAGGCGGTTTGGGCACCGACTGACCCGCCGGAACAAAAACAAGATAAAAATCAGCAGCTTGCATCAAGTCGTCACTTCTTCAGTGAACACTTTCAGCTCACCTGCAACATGTGCTTATTGTCTTTCGAGTGCAACACGGCAGACACGGTTGCCACGGAAACACCGGGTTTGACTTCAGCGGGCACCAGCGAATTGGCCAGCTAGGGACCGAGAAAACAATCAGAGCGGCAGACGTGAAAATTGGCCACCTGTTGTCAGAAGATTTCCATAACCCAGCCGAATGTTTAACCAGCGGTAATTTCCCCCAAAGAGATGCGTCACCATCTGCCTCCAGAAAGGCGCTGATTTCATCTTTAACAGCGGGTACGAGTCCTAATTAAGACTAGACGAATGTGTTGTATATGTATATAATGTACGACAGATGTGTGAGAGCTACCTCGGGCAGGATGTGGACGCGCTCGTAGCTCCGTCTGAAGGGCAGGTTGAGCACGGAGCAGCGCCTGTAGGCCATGGGAGGCGGCTGCAGCTCCAGCATCAGGTCAGAGCGGTGCGACTGGCTGACGGGAGGCTGCGTGTACTGCTCCGGACACACCACATGGAGCGGCTGCAGGGGGGAGACACAGGCTTTACAGCGTCTTTCTGCATTTAAAACTGATGTATTCAGATTTTTATCTTCTTGCTGTGGGTCCACACATGTGAGCTGCAACCATCTTTACTTTGGTGTCTCTGTATGGGTACACAAGTTTGTGTGAAAGGAGAACCCTCTGAGCTAAAACTGGCTTTGTCAGGTGCTAGAGGAGTGGTTGCCAAACTGTGGGTTTCAACTCATTCCAGGGAGTTGCCAAATAATTGTGAAAAATATATAAGCTATATTCATCAAATAAATTTGGGATTTTTGATCATGGCTGTCAAAATGAAACCATTAACGAAGTGATAAATCTAAATTCAACATCTTAAACACAATAATGCATAAATCCACATTAATCTTCCTAATTTATTAAGACAGATTGAAATACAGCTTAGTATTTAGAGGATCCTGCAGGACGACCCATCTGATATATAATTAACTAGAAAAGCACTCAGAGCGCAGACCTCCGTCAAGCACCACAGTCTCCCCATACAAAAATGCAAACATACATTAGCAATTGGATTCAAGAGTTTTGGCCACTGTCTAATAACAACTGTGCTTCATGTTTGAAGTAATTTCTCTGCCCTACTTTACCACTAGGTGCCAGTAAATCTCACACACTGTTAACTAGGTTATGAACTTTCAGAGCCATCGTGGATTTATTTCAAGGTGACGTCCAGTTAAAAACCTGCACAGATGCAAATGTACATTTTTTCCAACCTGCCTCTTTTTTCTTTTGAGAAATAAAAAAGATTAAAGTCAGTTTCTCCATTTAGCAAATGGGATTATTTATCTCGACAAGCCGCTCGATGGGAGGATAAGAAGATCTCTCGTCTGAAGCCAGCAGTTAGTGATTGGTTTTTGTACTTGCAGCCATAAAAACCTTGAGCACGTGTGTCATTTTTGTTCAGGCCCTCAGGTAAAATTCTGAAGTACTGGAAGATAAAAGACACAACTAATAAAATGTGAAATCTAAGAGACTAAAAGGGACAATCTTTTCCAAGGAAAAAAACTATTTGGATCCAACGAAACAGACTAAGAAAAGATTTAGTGTGATGTGCCAACACTGATCCACTGAGTGATCCGCTAAGCGCCCGGCACGGCGAATAAAGAAACTAATTAGCAGCATTGGTGCAGGCAAAGCTTTTTAGTCGGGCTCAGCTGTTTGACTGAAGAAGAAATGAATTTAAGTGTCGACATGCTTCAGGCATTTCTGCTGTGTTTGGGATCATCGTCCTGTTGGATCAGTTTCAGCCAGATGGCAACACATCAGACTTACAACACGGAGGAGTTCGTTGTCCACTCAACAAGTGCAAGGTCCTAAAAATGCTTTCTCCTTTTACTTTTACTTTCCAATCTATACTTTGTCTTTTTCTAGTTGCACCTATATGAACTCTAACGTTTAACATGCAAACCGAGGCACAGAGAGTCTGAGATTAATCTAATAAAATCTCAAAGATAAAATCCTCCAGAAAGGTTTCCTTCCTAAGTATAACGAAAGATAGATGAGTATTATCTGCCTACAACGACCCACTGAGTTTAAACTTAGCGACCGGGGTAATAAAGAAACAGATGAAGTTTTAATAAAGATCTCTCTCCAATATAAAGATTTAGAAGTAGTAGACTTAGTTTGCTTTACTTGATCCAACATTTCCTCTGATAGTCACATTTTCTTCATTTCTCCATCGTTTTATGTTTTTATTTTAAGTGGGAAAGTAAGTGGGAAATGAGCTTCTATAACAACATATTTTTCTTGAGGAGACAAACATCTGTCATTTTTTGGAAGACACAGAAAAAAAGAGCTAATGAAGTCATCTTTGGCCAGCTTTTCTAATGTTCTCATAACAGAGATTTCCATCTGTGATTAATCTGCTGAAGAAAATGATCCCCTGCCTCGTCCCTTGTATCCAGTCCAACTAGTCTGGAGGGAAGTGTGGATCGTATAACGTCGTGCCGGCTAACTTGATAGTTTTATATTCTGCAATAGCAGACATTTCTTAAATACTTCTGACCGTAAACTGATTGAAAAAGCAACTCACTGATTTTGAAGTTTAAAAACTTCATCTACCAGAGTAGCCATGATCTGATGTGGATCCAGTCACATTCAGTACTTTCTTGGACTGAAAATTCTCCTTCTGTGATGATCAAATAAAATAA
Source organism: Craterocephalus eyresii (assembly GCA_037177035.1). Taxonomy (NCBI): domain Eukaryota; kingdom Metazoa; phylum Chordata; class Actinopteri; order Atheriniformes; family Atherinidae; genus Craterocephalus; species Craterocephalus eyresii. The sequence goes on along the minus strand of JBBBVT010000024.1, from coordinate 3,577,928 downwards.
AAACTGTGATTTGGGATGATCTGAGGTTAATTCATAATTCAGTCCAAACAACAACAAAGTCTTTGGACTTCCAGGCACTTTCATGTCAGCAGGAATCGACTTTGCATGAGATTCCTGCTACTTACGATGGGACTAAAAAGGGTTTGAATTAAAGCTATTTTGATACCTGGAAGTGAGTGAAAGGTGCTGAATAACAACGTTCCTATTCTAAATCATAAATCTAAACTACACATTCTTTAAATCAACTTTCCAACATTTAGTTTATTCCCTCAGATTGTATTGGTGACCACTGACTAACTGCACCAGTGGAAAAAATAGGATGACTGGTAATCCCTCTACATGCAAACAAGCGGTTTTGGAAAGATTGCATCATACGAGAACAATGGAGTCAGTTACTACTTCAGTGAAGCTAACACTTCCCTCTGCGGACAAAGACCTGCTGTGTATTTCCTGGAATACGGTCCTGTAGTTGTGACTGCTCGTCAGCTCGTACAGCTGTTTCCACGCTGCTGTTTGACCCACAGGGCTGAGACAGACTGTGCTGATGCACCATTACTGTGCAAAAAGAACCCACAAGGCAGCAATTTTCCCTACAAGACCGTCTGGTTACTGATTCTCCAGCTCACCTAGTGAAAGATTTCCTCTCTAAACTGAACCAAGTCATTTCATGTGTGTGTATTTCTTTAACCATTGCAACTGAATAAGACGAAGAAATACACACACCACTTGCTTTGGTAGCTCCACCTGTTCTCTTGATTTTTAAAACACAAATTTGACTTAATAAAGTTCAGTCTGAGCATCAAAATGAGGACGAAAGAAATTTAAGTGACTTTAAACGTGGCATGGTTGTTGGTCTGAGTGTTTACTGGGATTTTCACCCACAACCATCTCTATGGTTTACAGACAACGGTCTGAAGAAGGGAAAATATCCAGTGAGCAGCAGCTGTCTGGACCAGAATGTCTTGTTGATGTCCCAGTACTAGCTATGTGGACAGGGTGGATAGAAAATAACCAGGAAATCTGTGTGTAATCAGCTGGGAGCAGCGTACCTGGACTTCTTTAAGCAGCTTTGACACTTGATGGAAGTTGAGCCGTGTGTCTATAGGACAGTAAACACACTTCATGGCTAACGGCTGGTAAGGAGCCAGAGCGTCCAGGTAGGAGAAGTCGGGTTCTGATGAGACAAGAAAAGGTCACAAACCTTCCTGCATCATCAAATGAAGAGGAAAACCAGTCGGCCTGGAACTGAGTTACCGGTGAAGATGATGGTGTTGAGACTGGATTTCCCCCACAGCTCCATGAAGTGAACCACGTCCCCGAAGCGCAGAGAGGGGTGGCCGGTGAAAACCACGCAGGGCTGGCGGAACTCGCTGCTGAAGTCTCCGTGAATGCTGGGGTAGTGCTTCAGCTTGTTGGTTTGGATCAGCTGGGAAAACAAGGAAAGTCATGTGGAGTCGCGTCACAACAGATCATCAGGACTCCCAACAATCCGCTTTCTCACCTCTGCGTGTGGGAACGGAGGCTCTGGGAGGTAAACTTTGGATTGCTTGTTGTGACAGAGCCTGGAATGAAATCCCATAAATCATGACCACCAGAGCGATGGAAGCACCAAACAACTTGGAGGGTTTCAGAAGCAGCTGCTCACCACTCTGCAAAGATCTGAGAAAACTCCAGCGAGCTGTTGGCGACGGGCGAGATGAAGTAGAACGGCGTGGTGCCCAGGTTGGCGCTCTCAATGAACTGGTACAGACACTCCAGCAGGTCATATATGACTCCTGAGGAGTAGCACGGCACCAGCACGTTGCCTCCTGCCCGGATCGTCATGGCTACGGGTCCACAGCAAACGGGACAAAGTGATTCACATACAAGAATCTGCATCTAAAGGGTGAGTGAATGATTTGCTTTGAGTGTTTCAACCTACCAAGGTTACTGCAAAATTCTCCCAGCATGCCGTCCGGGTTGGCCGTGGGCATCTGGGTGAGGCCGGTAAGAATGAGAACATCACTGTTCTTCAGGGAGCTCTGGTCCATCGGCTGGGACAGAAAGAAGAGGCGAAAAGGGTCAGCTGACCAGAAGCCGCTCTGGATCATTGGACAAAATTTAAAGTCTTTCTGCTTTGGTTTACAAACTCATCCCCAAAGATCACTTTTAAAGATTCGTCCCACATCTGAACTTTCACAAAGAGCAGCAGAGCATGGAATTATGGTCCACTCCAGTTGTCCTCGTGACTCGGTTTTCCGAGGTAATTTGGCCAGAAGTGATGTTGTGAACTTGTTTTTACGAGCTGCGAGCTCGTAAATTGCAGAGGACTCTGAGATCCCAAATTTCAAGATATCTAAAATACATTTATTTTATAATATATTTTATAATTTTCAGCTTTAAATGCGGTATAATCGTGCAAACACACATTCACTGTTTTCCACAGGACGGGAAACGTCGTGACTAAAAGCATCATTTGAAAAGTAGCTCTTTATACTCCAAAAGGGCAACAATACACGCAGCTTTGCTGGGGGGATCCATTTTTCCAAGTTTCTGCAACTGGAATGTGTTTTACCTCGGAATGACGTCACCGACGCACATCCACTCGGAATTGCAAGACAACTGAACGCACCATTACCTGTGTGAATGTGTTCACGGTTGGAGTCTTTTAAAAAGCTTGTGGTGTTTATGGATGTCTGACAATGTTTAGACAGGGATGCAAACAAATAACTGATTATCAATTAATCTTTAAGAATTACTCGAATAAAATCGCAATTTATTGTTTTGAGCCCGTAATTCCTCACAAGCCCACATGAGGGCGCTGGACGGCAGACGCCCTTGATGTACATGCAGGAACACAGAGAAGCTGTCCTCTGACCATAGACAGAACAATTTCAATAATTATATTACATTAAATTTATAATAATACTACTACTTCCATTAATAATAATAATATTTTTGTTTGCATTCCTCCATGTGTGAATGTGTTGTTTCCTGCTGTTAAGAATAAATCTTTCATTAAGGAATATGATTTGCATTTTCATAGAAAGGAACCTGTTGATTAAGAGGGAAATTCAGTTTCTCAGAAAAATTGCTGCTTATAGATTAATCGAATTTCAATCAATAAGATAAAACAACTATCAATTATAGAATTACTTGATAATTTGCAGCCCCAGCTTAAACCTCAAAAATTTGCATAAAACTGATACCGGCAGCAGCTCAGGCTCCATGTGTCATTTCATGTGATAAGGTGTGAGTGTTACCTGTGGGTGTGTGGTGAGGAGGGATGAACCCGACACATAGGACACCTTCTCATGATGCGACTGGATGATCCAGTTGGAGCTGCCCAGAGAGTAGCCAGAGCTCAATGGGGAGATCTGCACGGCTCCAAACAGCTCCTGGAGAAGACAAGAAGATAAAAATAATATTGGGCCTCATTCACCAAAGTCATCATATCTTGGATTTGGTCTTGGGTGAGAATAAATCCTACAAATGCTCTCAGCAGGACTCTTAAAGGAGCTAAAAGCAAAATTAACTGTTTTCACACTGAAGGAATTAAAAAATCTTTTTTTGAAGAACCGGGTGTGTATTTTCATCTGGAGTATAGCGCGACGTCACACAGCG
>JBBBVT010000024.1:3428743-3452302 GCA_037177035.1 Craterocephalus eyresii | reverse complement strand
TGTTCAAATTACATGTTCAAAATAGTGCATTAAGAATCACTTTTAGGTCTTCAAATGCAGTTTCTTTTTTACAGCCATAGCAATGATACTCAACTAAACCTGAAAATGGCCATTAAAATTCTTTAATTTGAAAATATTTGTGATTGCATACATTTTTAAGGGCGCCCAAAAACTTTTTTTCCACCATTGTAACTCTTTGTTCAGGACACTGGAGAGAGTTCCCAGTACAGGCAGGATGCAGGATGGATGGTGAAATGGCCATCAACTGGGGGGGCATCAATGAGAAAATGGCAAAAGTTTTAAGTTGAGAGTTCACAACATCACTTCCGCCCAAATTATCTCGGAAAAACGAGTTTCGAGGACAACTGGAACGCACCATATCACCCGTCTGCGGACATGAAATGGAAAGGTTCACATGCAATGGACAGAGTAGGAGACTGCAGCTACTCTATCGGTTGTAAATGATCCAGGTCTGCACCGACCCGCACCAGCATGTTTACCTAAGCATCACTGACCCGCTTATTCATTAGTTCATTATTACACAACATATTTGTCAGTGTAAACATAGAATATGAAGCCAATTCATTAAACTGTGGTGTGGGTCAGTGATGCTTCGGTAAGCCTGGTGCAGACCTGGACACTTCCATGAGGATGGACTCATGCTTCTACTCAGGCCTGTCCACTTGTCTTTATGTCCACATACAATAATCCACGTCTTAGGTAGTCTGGTCCCGCACACTAAACTTCGCCAGCTCCATATAGTCTGGTCAAGTGTTCCAATCTGCCGGGAAATTGGGAGCCAATCAGTTTTTGAGCTTTACTTATCCAAAGAGGCGGGCAAGAGTGCTGAGATTGGTTTAAGCTGTGATTGGTTTAAGCCTCGACCAATCGCGAACAGCGGCATTTGAAAGAGGCGGGTCAACCATCCCTTCTGAGAAACGGTTGTCCTCAAGCTGTTGGCCAGACCAATGCTTGCACTGAAGTCGCGTTAGCCAGGCTATGGCTTTAGTGTCATCAGATCAGAGAAGAAGTGTCTCTGCTGCATACACAGGCCTGTGGCATCAGACTCTTTGCACGGCCAATGGTATGAATCCAGGCAGCTCACTGTTATTGGAAACCAATAAAAACGTATTTCCTGTTTTCCTGCCTTTTACTTTGTCCATTTGATCAGTCAGAGACTCAACAACTGCCTTAAATTGGTGTAGTTTCCTCGGTGAAGACGTACACAGAGTCTGCCCTTCAGTGCATCGTCGCATAACCTGTCCATAAATCACAAAAAGGGTCTATTTGAACCCTGCCTGCAGGTCAGTGGCCCTTGAGAACCAGATTGTAATCCCACTGCATGTTTGTGCTCATTTTTACTCTTGCATACATTTTATTTGCATAGCAGCGCTCATAGATCAAAGTATGTATGTTTTTTTTAACTAAACACAGAGAAATGTGCAGTCCTCTATAAATGCCCACTGAGCTAACACTAAACAGCAATAAGATCCAGGGAAACCCAGACTCTGAACAATAATGTCATAGCAAACAGGATAAACCAGCAGGAAAGTCTCTTTCATGAAAAAAGCAGCACTTGTTAGCTGGCATCAGTATGAACTTCTAGTACTTTAAAGATGTATTCCTTCTCCAGAAAAACTACAACTTTCTTCCAATCCACAAAATAAAAACATCACATCTGCTTCTTTGGAAAAGTTTGGTCCCAGTCAAACTTCCCTCGGATCCATACTCACATCTATTATTGTCTGATTGATATTTATCAACCCTTTATGGGCGACACTGCAATGAGATAATCAATACTATTCACTTTTTCTGCCAATGTTGTCATGGCTATCTCCATGGAGATCAATGTTTGGCATAGTGAGTGAGCAATGGATCTGGTGTGGATTGAGAATTAGCCGGCATGATCAATGTACGATAAACAATCTCAGTGACATCCGTCGGCCTTCCTCTGCTCCACAGAGGAAATAAATACACCTAATTACACTCCAGAAGGAACGCCGACTCAGCGTCCGCTCAGATTACAAATTAAAAGTAGAGCAACAGATAACGTGAGGCAAATCAAACATCCCTGATCTAAATCAATATCACTGAGCATATGTTCCTTATTGTGCCGCCACAGCACCTCCAGACAGCTGTAGGTGTTACTGAGAGCAGAGGGTGGCTCCGCTTTAACGTGACTCACAAAAAGCCACAGTGACGTGGGTAAGAAATGTCAGCTGTTAATCACAGCAGCACGTCCCATCAGATGATTTACACTCACACCTCATAAATGTCAGGTTTTCTACGTTCTGGTTGTGTTCAGAACCTCCTGTTCTACCACATCCCAAAGGCAACCTGTTGGATTTAGCTCAGGTGGCTGTGGAGGCCGTTGGAGTGCAGAGGACTCACTGTGTCCCAAAACGTAAGCAGAGGTGGAAAGAGAACAAAAATATTATACTCAACAAGTACTGTTACTCTGATGTGATTTTACTTAAGTACAAGTAAAGTTACCAGTCAAAAAATCTACCCAAGTAAAAGTAAAAAGTACTTTTAAACAACGCCTTCACCTGCCTCCTCCATGTTCGCATCGCCTGTGAGTGAGACTTGGGCCAACGTTCTTATAACGCTGTCTCTGCTCACGCAATGAACTCTCTCCTTCCCGCGATTCATTTCCAGAACGCGTTTTCTCTGTTTCAGCCTTTTTTTTCCTTTTTTTTTTACTCTGTAACATTTGATGTATGATGTACCATGTAAGATGTAACATATACCAACGTACGTTACTTAGTAAAAAAGTAAAAGTAAAATTACACTTTTTAAAATGAACTTGAAAAAAAGAGGTACAAAAAAAGCTACTCAATTACATAACTAGAGTAATGTAATTAGTTACTTTCCATCACTGTACGAAAGTGCTCTGAAAAGTAGTTTGCACTGTGCACTTGCTTCTGTAGTGCACACTCTCATGGAAAAGTGTTTTGAACGCTGGCGTTTTGCACCAGTAGTAGGACTGCATTAGGATATAGTGATACAGCAGTAAAGCTTTTACTATTAGCTTTTATCATCTGTCTATATTTAATCTGACATTTCTGTAGTAACCTCACACGTCTCAGCTTTCTGTAAAAAACAACATTATAAGTGTAGCATTTGGGAAGATGGTCTTCATTTACTTTAGTTAATTTAACAAAAATGGACTAATGATGATGTTATCATCTAAAATGCAAAGGGAGACATGTAGAGCCTGAGATGTGTTCATAGAGGTGATCACAATAGCAAATAATCAGTTTGGAGTGTGAATGATCTGCAACTTATTTCTCTTCAGAAGCAGTAAGGGTAGCAGTAAACCACACATTTCAAACATTTTAGCCTGGTTTTTAATAGATAAATAAGGACAAGGAGGCGTTGCTGTTCATCTGAGGTGGTATAGAAGCTACAGCGTATGAAATGCTGGTGTGGTCATGAGTGAAATAAAGTTCAAATATCACCACAAATGAGGTGTGTGTTTATGAGGTCAGTATCAAGAATCCTCCAGGAGCATTAGCTTGAAAAAAAAAAGCAAAGATGTGAGGAGAAAAATCATTAATCTGGTCAGAAGCAGAAAATGAAGTCTTCTTGGGCAAACTTCTTCCCAGCAGATGTATGAAGCGAACATGAGTAGAAGCAGAATCATCCTCGTTTGACTGAAACGCTGGATAAAGCTGTCTTGTAGATGTTCATAGAGATTCATCCAGAAAGATCTCCGCTCTAAAGCAGTCTGCAGGAGTTGACCTAAAACAGATCCCTGGTCCCCTCCTGACTTCTCTGTTAACATTTAATATGAGAAGCTCATTAGAAGAGTGTCTGATTTTACACACATTATCACCCCGAACGGCAGTCACCGAAAATGAGGGGGACAAATTCCCAGCAAGTCCTCTGCAGATTAATACCCTCTCCCATCATGCCTGCGGGGTTAGCTGAGAGCCAGACAGCGATTAGTCATTGGGTGCAGTGAATTTATGACAGCCCCTCATTTCCATGTCAGCTCAGGGGCTCCGCTGACACACACTTTGAATATCTTCTTTCTTAATCAGCCCAACACGAGCGCGTTATAAAATCTGTAATGATCCTGCAGACCCTGCATACCAAACAAAGACGAGAACTCCTCCCTGAATAATCCCAAACTCTGATGTTAAACAGCATTAGAGTTCTTTTAAATTTGCATATCTGAACGCTAATGTGTTGTACTTTGCTTCAAACCTGAACGGCAAAGACAGCTGGGACATGAAAAGCCAGTGTTTATAGCGTGGGAGGATGAGATGGTGCTGCAGCATGTAAGTAATGAAGTACCACAATGGAATTATGAGAGATTTTGTTGTTAATTCAGGCCGTAACTAAATGGCCCCTCCTACGTTGTTTTAGCTGATAGGCCCTGGAACCACACACTTATCTGGACTTCACCTGAAATAACAATATGTCTCATCACTCTGCAGAAAATTTCAACCGATGCCCACGGCTGCACTCCAAGTTACAGACACGAATGATGGTTTAGAGGATGGAAGAACAGGTGCTGCTCCAGCCTGTAACACAAAGCCACAACACCACAGCTCAACTCAGGTCTAATGGCTGTAAGAAAAAGCTTCTCTGTAAATGAATCAGATTCAAATTAGATTTAAAGCTGGAGAAATTAACCAAGTTCCTGTGAAAAGTCGTCCACATTTAGACAAATGAAGTGTAACAGGCGTGAGCCATTAATATGCATTTGGCACAATTACAGTAATAGCTGCACTTGGCCATTTGACTGCATTAGAAACACAAAGGGGGGGTCAATCTGCAGCCCAGAGATAGTGGAGACATGTCCACTGTTGTGAGTACTGGGATTTTTCCAGTTGAACAGTTATGCCATGGAAGAAACAACAGCAGAGAGCAGGTTTCTTCCTGGTTCTTTCCTCAAAGAGATGCTGTGGACCTGGAAAAGGCTTAAAAGCTGTTCAGTAGACATAAATATGTTTAACAGTACCTGTTACAAATTATTATTGTTAGTTTGTTTATGTTTATTTTGCAAATATTTTTGGGAGCTGAGAAGTCGAATCCTGGTCCATCAGTAAGTGCAAAACATTGGCGCTCCGTTTGGGTCAACACTTACCCAGGAAAGCACCACAGAAGTACGTATCAGTGCATACAGTAGTGTGTTCCTACGTATTGACGCACTTCCTGGCTTTGAGCTGCTTGAAAGCACAAAGTGAAACTTTTGTACTTTGCCAAGACTCCATTTGGCCAGTACTGTGTTTGGTAATCATGGGTGCAGTCGGAGAGAGGAGGTCTGGTTTGGGAAGCTTTTTCGGTGCAGAAGATGTTCTGTGTGCTTCGTCAGGCCGAGATCGTCAGCATGTGCTCAGACAGGTTGTAGCGCTGAGTCCAACCAGCAAGAAGAACACAGAAGGAGAAACCATTGTTTTTATGACGGCTTTCTGTCTCTGACAAGGTAGGATGGAGACCATTTGGACATTTATAAGCTGTGCTGTGTCACACAGAGAGCTGGTGATGGAAGGAGTTGGCGTCCGGCTAACAGAAACACAGCCTGTCTTACCCCGACCCAAGCAGACCAGAACGGTTATGATAAAAGCTGGAAATGTTCCCTTAAAGTCCTTCTACGCCAGGACTGACTTTAACGCCACAATTAAGTGAAAGAAACTTTCCCGTACAGTATCACAGAATTAAAACTCACACTGTATATACGTGGCGCTCCCAGTAACCGAGCTTAGAGACGTTACCCAGACCAAACACAGTAACTTCTGTTTTCTTCTCATTAAAACTTTGTCAGCATCTATAGGTTGATATTATTAAAAAGCACAAATTAAGTTAAGGATTTGAAGGTGTATTTTATCTAATGAACTATGGTAAATGGAGATTTCATTTTTCCTCCTTTTTTAACATTAAAAAGAAAAAAAATATCCAAATAAATTGCAATAAATTATAAATCACACTGATTTTTTCTTTAAATCCTAATACCATCTTTTTTTAAAACAAAAAAGACCAATTTTTAAAATTAAACATATTTTCAATCAAACAAAAGAAGTGAGAAGTAAAAAGCTACGTTATCTCCATCTTTTACCACCTATACCCATGAATACAATGCAAAATAGGGCGCAAAAAGTTTTCAAGCTAGCAAATATTATTCTAGTACTGGCACACATCTGGTAGCTTCATCTAATACATAAGCGGTTCCCAAACTGTGGGTCGGGATCCACATGAGGGTTGCTAGATCATTTCAGCAGAGATCATTTTCAGATAATTGTAAAAAACATATAACCTACAGCCTATTTATCAAAAAAATTTGTTTTTTTCATCATGGCCGTAAATATTAAACCATTGACTAAGAGATAAATCTAAATGTAATACCCTAATTCTTTAAATGCATAAATCCACAATAATCTTCCTTCTTTATGAAAACAGACTGTTTTTAAGTTTTTAAGATATTTAACGCATCCTGCAGGACGACCCATCTGATATATAATTAGTAGTTTTCCTTGAAAATGATTAGTTAGTAATTAACATTTTAAAGACCAGGCTGCATTCAGATTTACGTTACATGAGTGAGTGTTGTTTTCACTCAGTCTTACATAACTCCAGGGCGATATCAGTGACGACTGCTTCCTGTTGTCATCGCTGGCACAAATAAAGGCGACGAGTGATAACTCGGCATACAGATTTTTCAGAAAGTCAGAGCACCACAATCAGGCTCCGTACGTGAAACTTAGCCCTAAGCTGCTGGATTTGCGGCTGATGAGCAGAGGGTGTGTGTGGAAACATCTGCTGTGACTTTCTGAGAATCTGTTAAGCTGATCTCAGTTCGGTCCTCAGAAGAGAGGAAACAACTGCATCATTAATTTAGAAAGCAGGGAGGAGAAAAACGTTGTACTTTTAGTGAAATTTAATAAAAGCTCAGGACAGAAACTGGTCCCACCTCTGGGCTGGACCACGACTCAGCGAGAATCCTGTTTATTCAAGCAGCGTGGCCGCTTGTGTTCCTCCAACAGGTTTTCTGTCATCACCAATTTAATTAGAGCTTTTCAGAGGTCGGCTGAACAATAACACGCCATTATGTCATAAGAGCAGACTGTGAAATCCTCTTATTGCCCTTTTTTTCCGCCCGTTCCACTTTGTTCTCTATCATGCAGGCTAACCTGAGTGGAAACATTTTCTCTTTCCACTTTCTTCCTGCTGCTGAAAAACGCCGATGAGGGGGTGACTTAAAGCAACCGCAGAACATTTGTGGGGATAAAAGCATTTAGTTCTGCTTGCTTTCGTGTTTGTTGAGTCCAGCGTGGAACTGCAGCAGAGTGTGTGTTATTAGCGCCAGTCGATCATCTGTTTCTGCTGCTGTGACCCTGTGATTACTATCGATCTGAAAAGGGCAGGAAATGCTCGGGCTTGGCTTGTGTGAGTGCCCGAGTAAGTATACATAACAGCACTGTGAGTGTGTGTGTGTGTTTGTGTGTGTGTGTGCGTTCGTGCCAAGCCGTCAGATTACACTCTGCTTATTTACTTGGGAGGGATGCTGCACTGCAAACACGCTGGATTATACTTGATGCAGCACTTGATTGTGGAAGATGGTGCTCTCTTATTATAAAATAAACTGTTTTATTTCATGCTGGATAAACATATTTAGCTTTATGGACGTAAAAATATCAAATAAATATGAAAAAGCCAAGTCAGCTGATGTCAGTTTTCTCCGCTATTGAGTTTGGCCTTTGTGGTTCTTTTTACACAGCAGAGAAATGCGATATTATTCAGAGAAAGGGAGCGGGTGTGTTTGTGTGCTCACCCGTGTTAGTTGGACTCTCCTGCTGGGATAATGCCCATCCTCTATTCTGCAAGCTGAAAATAAACAAATGTGTGCATGTGGGATTCCTTTGATTTTAGTAGAAAAGAAGAGAAAACAAGGGAATGTAAATCGTGTCTGCTTTTGTTTCACATCTTGGATCCCAGGGTTTGGCTTGGAGCTCATAATTAGTGTTAAATGAAATAAACAGAGGATTCTGTGAGAAAGGGAGAGGTGAATTTGAATGGGTCTGTTATATCAGTGGAAAAAAACAGTGAATGGAATTGTTTTACAAAATGATTCTGTAATTGTAAATGTGGCATTTAGATGGTAAAGCATGGGTAAATAAAGATGCCTGGTCTGGTTCAGTCAGAAATTATATTTAATCTGAGCAGAATTTATCAATCAGAAGCAGTTTTTAAAAAAAAATAAAAAAATAACAGGCTATATGTGGTAACTTGATGGTGCAGCATCACACAACTGCTGCATCCGTGATGAGAATCTCCCGTCCAACCACATCCCAAGACTGGAATATTAACATCCCTGAGCTCCAGCCAGGATTTGCTGTAGTGGCACATCAATCTAATCCTGGGGTTTCCCAAACTTTTTGAGCCATGACCCTCTTGATGACAAACATTGTTGCTTGCTACCCCCCCTCCTGCGATGATATCCTATTAAAGCTGTAGGACATGTTAGTAGCTTTATGTAATGGTATGCCTTCATCTAAAACAGCTGAACCAAAGACACAACAGATGCTGAAATGTGACCCGTGTGATGAAGTGCATAAACAGGAATATTTAGTTCTTGGTTCAGATACTGTGTGTATTTCATCACCATGTTTGAGGATGTACTCGTAAGACTTGTAACATCCTTCCTTCATATAAGAAACATGATCATTTTCTGAAACTTTCCTCCTGCAACCTACAAGGACTCAAAAATGAAGGTCGAAGCAAATAAACTTGCTCCTCTGGTCCAATTCCAGCAGGTATCTCTTCACCGTTGAGCTGAAAGTTTACTGGGAAGATCCCATCAAAGAAGATTTGCAAAAGGAAGAAACCTTGTGATCTAAGCATGGCAGCTGAGGACTGAGGATGGAAAGTGAAGGCGTCTAGGAAGGTGGGAACAGAGAATCAGAGGCTCTGCGGCCAAGCAGCAGGAGGAGGAGGTGGGCATCAGACCCAGGACCAGGGGCAAGTTCATAAAACAGCTTGGTGCTGTTATGGGCTATTTATTACTTTCCTGGGTAAGGAGAGGGGTCCGTTTTGTCCACTTTATAAACCCAATCCCACTGAGTCGTAGATCCTAAAAACCCTGAGCAGAAAACCCATGGAAATAAGTTACACAGCTTAACCCCACAATTCAGCTTAAAACATCTCTCAGCCTTTTAACTTGTTGTAAACACCTTTACTGACACAAAAAACACATTTCCATGAATATCTGTGAATTTCTTTTACTCTAATTTTAGGCTGTGATCAAATGTAAAGGTGCCCACCAAGTGTGACTAAAACTGTGTAATCAGTGAGAAATGATAAAATATATTTCCAGGAAGTGTAGATGGAAATGTGGAAAATGACAGCATGAACTTCTCCCAGCGACAGTCATTAATATTTGCAGGAGGAATAAGACGCAAGCAGCTGATGGATTAAAAAGCCCAACACTTACAGTCAATGTCAAAAAGATCTAATTCAGCTCCCCAGCCTCCACCGACTGTACCTGATTAAGAGGCAGATTGAATATGCAGCGTCAGAATCCAATTATCCCTGGAAAGCCGAACCGTGGTTTTGTTTCTTTCTGATTTGCACTTGCTTGTCTGCCAGCTGAGGCACCTTGCTCAACAAACAAAATGCTCCCAAAACCAGCATTTTACCATAGATATATCCTCCCACTTTCATTTACACCTGCGATCAGGGCAGGAACATATAAAAAGAAGAAATCTAGTTCCTCTGATGATAGGCAAGACACACAGCTTCATGTAAGGAAAAACCAACACAACAAAAAGTAAAACAACATCACAGAATGCGTGACTGCATTAAGAGCAATTACATTAAAAACAAACTTAATGGGACATTTTTGCCCCCAAATGCTACACAAAATCAATAAATCAACAATATTTTGTTATATTTTTATACATGATGGATTTAAAAGGAAAAAATCCTCCAGCCACCCAACATTTCTTCTTTTAAAAAAAACTTTTGTTTTTTGTAAGAAAAAAATGTGTGAAATGAAATCAAACTGGCATTTAAAGGAATCAAATCCTCATAATTACTTGATATTTAATAATCATGATGAGGAATGTTGTTAATCAAAATATTTATTATTAATAATAGTTGTATTTTCCTCACAACAGCTATTTATCCTCAAACACCTTTGCCTGAACATGAATTTCAGGTTTCCATCTTCTTTTATATGTTTCCAGACTAAATTATATTCAAATTAGTGACATGCTAAAGTAGCAAAGGCAGCTCATTCCCCATCAGACTTGTTGTGTGCAACAACACTGCGTCTTAACTAGAAACTCAGTAAAAAAAACCAAAATATATACCGTAAGTATTTAAAGTTTTGTAGAAGGTGGATCTGGGAATTCAACCAAATATCTGACCCATCAATCATACCAATGTCAGAGCCTGATAGTGGACCGGATCTGCTCCAGCTCTACTAAGAAGTGCTGCATGGTGAACGTGGTTAAAGTGCTTTAGTCAACAAGACTAGAAAAGTCCATTTATCATATAAAGAATCTTTATGTGACAAGGAACCAGCTGACACGGTTCAACACGCAGCAGGATAATATCACTTACAGCTGCTCTTACAACAAGAAAACATTTAATAATTAATAATAAAGAACGGACAAAGGATCAGTGTTTGGCAGCATGCAACTCATAGAAATAACAACTCCAGTAAACCTTCCACTGAACTGCTCAAGGATATACTGAAAACATTTGAACCCATTTCCTGCTACAAACAATAGAAAACACAAATAAACACTCAACTTATTCATACTGATGGAAAACACCCACGCAGAATAGGAGCAGCACTGTACCAACACTTACACAGGAACACATACAGCCTGAACTAAATGCTAATTTATCCTTCAATGCAGATTAATGTAGAAATGGCAGAAAACATTTAAAGAACATGTAACCAGAACAAACAGTTCAAACCACAATTACTTGTCAAATAAAGTAAATAAATACATATAAATAAATAAATATGTATAAATATTTGTTAAAAAGGTTAACACTTCTAAACTAAATAATAAAATGTCAGAAAATGTGGAGAGGAAACAACAAATCGACAGCAGATTGTGATTTTATGAGAACCTCCCACGAGGAAACGTAAATGTTTGATGTGAAATGAGGTGTGTTGATCAGTTAAGTAAAAAAAAAACAACAGCACACATCCAAACCGGCCAGCCTGAAATAACTCTGTCCAAACAACCAGAAACCCCTGAGAACTTCATCGTCACCTGATGCGGCTTCTCTCATGTTTGCTTGTAGGGGTGAGAGCGGTGCAGGTGATTGGTCCTGGCTCTTCTTGAAAGTCCGACCCGGATTGGACGAGAGCAGGTTTTCAGAGGCTCCAGTCTCCTGAGTTGCTCCGGTGGTCCTGCAACAGCAACACGTCAAAGTCATGATGAATGAAACGATCCATTTTCCTCTGCTTACAGCCTCTGTTTGGCATCAAAGATGACACGTTGTTTCATAAGATGCTAAAATAGCTTCATGCTAACAGATAATGATTATGGTACAAAAACTGATGGTGAACACATCAGCAGGTTGTTAATTAATCCGTCTGATTTTATCTGCATTGCGTTTTTCATATATAACAGGATCGGTGTTTGATAATGAACGTGCAGATGTGCAAGAAAAGTCTGTCACGTCTGCTGTTTAAACGACTATGCAAAGCATTTTCCATGTTTTCTGCATGATAATGGAGCTAAACTGGTTTGTACTGGTGAAATATTGTGGTGGAAGACATTTTTCTACAGTAAAAAACACCACCACAGGATGTGTGAAATGTACAGATGGATGGAACAAATGAATAATAACATCCACATCTGCTGCAGATGTTCAGATTATTTCTTCCTCTTTCTGCTCTGTAATGACAATACGTTGCAACTCCAAAAGCTTCTTTTGGACTTTAATTTATCATTTTATTGTGATTCTTGCAATTTGTTGCAGCCTTTTACTACTTTTTATTGCTTTCATTGCACCATCTGTAATGCTTTCAATGTTTATGTAAAGCTCTTTGAATTGTCGCGTCAGGACTGTCACACAGGAAATGTTACACAAATAAACTTGTCTTGTATCTATTTAAAAAAGATGGAATATTACAGGATTATTTCAAATATGTCAGATATTTGTGAAAGATAAAAAGGAACAATACTTTTGTTTAAACTTTTCACAAAAGCCGGAATTTCTTTTTACACATTTCAGATTCAACCTTTCACGACCATAAAATCATGGAAGGACTTTTTTATATTAAACCACATTCATAAAGGTTTTAAATGTGAAAAACAGAAACCATTGCATTTGTGTGAGAAAATACAAGAAGAAGTTTACATTATATTATGCCATTAAATCCAGATATAAAAAGACAAATATGTGAGCAAGTAAAAAAGACCAAAAAGTCAAAAATACATATAATCAGATTAAAAGTGGAATAAAATTATTATTATTATTATTATTATCATGATTTAAAAAGTGTCGACATGACATGAGTTGGTCTTGGGTTGGGCTTGGAAAACATCATGTCTGTTTATTTCCAATTAGTTTTAATTTTCACGTGAAACATAGTTCATTCCTGTGTTTCTCCACATTATCTAAAATCTGGTAATTTCTCCAAAGTTACTGACTCACTAAAGCATCTGCAGTTTTTATCCATCATTACCCTGACCTGTCATTGTACTTAGGCATCAGTCAGGACTCCTATGTGCCCTATAAATAATTAAAAATGCTGCAGAGAAACTCATTACTGGAACAAAAAACTCTGAGTACATCCCCTCTGTGCTTGCCTCCTTTCCCTGGCTTCCTGATATATTTTGATAGATTTTAAGATATTAAATGACCTCAACATACATCTCAGATGAACAGAGCTGGACCAGATAATGGCCTCTAACTATCCCAGATCAAAACGTCATACAAGGGAGAGGGAGGTTTTTTCCATCAGACACACATTTTTATTATTAGTATTATTATTATCATTATCTCTCTTTAACCCTTTAATGCCCAACACATTGAAAAAATGGAGAGAGAAGTCAGTTTTATAGTGCAGTATTCTGCTTCATATTGTCCACAGCAGGCTTTTGAGCAAAGTTTTTACCCAAAAAAGTGCAAAATGTCTCAGAAACGGCATCTATCAAATATGATATGTTTAACTTTATACGATTAAATCCTCCTAAAAACTTTTCAAAGGGTCTTTGGCATTGTTTGATGAATACTCACGTTCTGTTCCTGATAATCTGTGTGGCCTAGAAGCTGTAAACCGTTCATTTTTTTTATAAGGGACGCCCAAAAAAAAAAGTTTTTCATCAGAATCAATATTCTTGTTCATCAAGATTCTGAATCGTTTCAAAATTTGCAAAAATCGATTTCTTAAAAAGACTTGACTACTTTCAAAACTAGTTCTAAGTGGCATAGACATGCTACGCTTTGCAAGGTTAGAAAAACTTAAACCATTTTTTGTTAAAAGAAAAAATAATAATTAGTTTTTTTTCACAACTAATGAAACAGTTGGTCAGAGGTCTCTTATAGAAGAATGGAGTTAATTAGCATGTTTTGTTATGTGAAAAAGATCGGTATGAATCGAGAATCGATACAGAATCTAATCGTCCCCCCAAGAATTAGAATCGGATTGAAGCATTAGTTGCTGCAAGACTCACATCTCTAATTTTTATCATTTTATTCACCTATCGAAGGGAACTCTGCTCTCGTGTCTCATTTTAAAGTGGTTTTACTGGTTTCTTATTCTGTGAAGCACTCTCTTTTACTATAATGCATTACAACAAAAGATCTCTTCCAGCAGACCTGATGGTGAGGGATCATATGGTAAAACAAATCTGATGAGGAAGGACCACACCATTAAACGTTTTAACAACTAATAATTAAACCTTAAAATCAAATAAAAGTCCGACAGGGAGCCGGACTGGTTGCTATTAAAAATATACACCAGCCACTTCCAGGAGACTAAAGGTTCAGCATGAAAAGGAAGAGAAAAGAAAAAAGGAAAGAAAAGATGAGGCTGGATAAAGGAAGAAGAGTCATATTTGACTCTGATATTTTAGTTGCTGTTGGAAAAATAAGAAGCAAAAACTAAATCATTACAGCCTGATCTGCCTTGTTTCACCTCAGGAAAACTTTTCAATTATTCAAATTTCTTTCCTTTTACTTTTACTTTGCGGGAGAATCGGCATTTTATCAATGACATGCTGAAGGAGATCATTACAAAATGAAACTCACTGTGGCTCAGTTGTTCCAAGACAGGCGAGCACATAAAGGACGGAGACCAAGTTTTCCCTTTCGGCTGCATCTCCCGGGGCTCTGGAAGCAACATATCGACAGTCAGGACAGCCCGATTCTGTCTTATTTGCTCTGTTTACCCTTAAATGTTGCTTTTGCCTTCATTAAGGTGTTTTAGTTCCACCGCACCTTCACAGAGAGACGAGGGAATATTTGAACATTCATCAGAGTGAGCTGTGTCTACTTGATGAGACAAATCAATAAAAAAGTAATGGTATTTCCTCGCTGAATTAACCAAGCTGACCTTTTCAAGTCCATCACTCACCACAGACACGACACAGTTAGATTTGCAACAACAGAAGCAAAGAGCAGGGAAGTTTAGCAGCACTAAGATTTTCTTTCAAAAGATAAAAGACCCACCTTTGAGACTTTCTGCGGTGTTCTTGGACATCTCCCAGCGGGGGTGTCTGTTGAGAGGCACTTCCTGCTCCCCATCGCTGCTGACAGCAGTGGGAGAAACCCCTGATTCACCTCCACAGATTTCCATGATGAGGTCCTCGTCAGCTTTGTCTAAAAATAAGGAGAAACAATTTAGTTTGCGTCTGATTCCCTCTGTTACGAGTTCACCATGGAGTTCATAAGGATGAATCGGTGATCTCAAATAGCTTTTTTTAAAGTGCTAAACTTCATAAATCTCGTGTGCACGTTTTCGTGGCGGTGCAGTGAGGAGCTGCCGAGATTTCCACAGCTGAATCTGGGATTTACTGCTGGGAAATATTTTGTGTTTATTCACTCACTGCTGACATGGAGATGGGATCCATTACACTCTCCCCACTTTCACAGTGGGATACATTTCACTACGCACAGCAACGCTACGCTTGTTTCAGCTTTAACAACCTGCCCTGGTCTGATAGCAGGAATCAGATTCACACAATCATTCCTCATCCATTCATAGATCCAGCCTCCTTCCCTCCATCTCCCATCCCTTCATCCTCAACTCTCCTTAAATCTCCTTCAGTTTTAAAGGACAGAGGGATAAAAACTTTAGCAACTGCTAAAGTGCTGTTTTCAGAGTAAATTGTGTTTAAATGTGCTTGACTGTGCTTTGATTGTGTGCTTTATGTTTATGTTTTATGTTGTTAGTTTTATGTTGTTGATTTTATGCTGCTGTCTTGGCCAGGTCACTCTTGAAAAAGAGGTTTTTTAATCTCAATGAGTTTTTATTCCTGGGTAAATAAAGGTTACTAATGAATCTGTCCTCTTCTCTTCCTCAACCATCCATCTTTCCTTCCTTCCTTCAGTTCGCTCATTCATTCATCCTTTCCTCCACTTCTTCATAAATTCATCCATTATCCCTCTTTCATCCATTCACTGAATCATCCTTCCTCCATCTCACCCATCCACCCTTTCATTCATCCATCCATCTTCATGGAGGTTCTCTGTCTCTCCCACCATTCCTCCTCCCTTCAACTCCCTTCATTTATTCATCATTCATAAACCCTCCTCTCTCCTTTGTTTATCTATCATCTCCTTCATTCATCCATCCTTCCCCCTCTCATCTATTCATTAATCATCCTCATTCCTCCATTCTCCCTTTCCTCTCATGCATCACCTCCAACTCCTTCATCAATGTATTCCTTCATCCATCACCTTCTCTCCCTCATCCATCCATCTTGGCCCTCCTCCTCCCGTCCAGTCTTGTTTATCTCGGTGTTGTGTTGTTGCAACGACTTCCTGCATTCATGCCAAACACGACGTTGTGCTGATAAATCAGGACTTACCTGTTGCCGTGTCTCTGTGATGTCCCAGTTTGGGGCTGCTGGGGATCTCAGTGCAGCTCGGAGCTGCATCGCTCCACTGCTCCAGTGAAGATCTACAGTCGGCTGGGAAATCATTCCTACTGATCTCAAAGAACAAGTTCAGCTCTTTCAGGACTCTGTCGAACTCTTCTTTCATTTCAAACTCGGAGGAAAGGCCATCGCTGGGAGCAGCAGGAGCCTCCGACTGTGGTTTTAACTCATTGTGTGTGAGATCAGAGAAATCACAGGTGGGTTCAAGCTCCGGCCCTCCGGGGGAAATGAAGTTTGGGACTTCATTACAAGTTAAGTCCATCCTGACCAATCCATTTGTTGTGTTTTCAGTGTGACACTCAGATCTTTCCACCTCCTCCCCTTCCTCCTCTGGTATCTCCATGTGATCGTCACTCTTTGCCACTGGGATGTGAAGTTGTGATTTCAGCAGCTGTGTGGGAAAGCTGGTGAGGACGGGCATATCGCCCAGGCCAGAGGCTTCATAATAATCCTCATCGTCCGGGAGGAGCTGAATCTTTTCGAACGTGTCAAAGCCCTGCAGCACACGGCTGCAGAACGTGAAGGCAGATGGGGGAAATCTGTTAGTGCTCTTCAGTGCTGTGGAGCTGTCATGAGCGTTTTGTGAATTAATTAAATTCTGCTGACAGGGAACAACAGCGTCGTTTGTTGAAGGGAAAGTGAAGGCCAGAAGCTGATCTTTATTTTCAGCCACGGGCGTGTCGGCTCTGTTTGGAGGATCAGAGAAACAGCTGAGGCTTTGTTCCTGGTCATCTCCAGTACAGAAGGCCAGTCTGCTCCGCTCTGCCCAGTCACCGGGTGACTCGCTTTGTTTCTGCACGTCGTCCTCAACAACATCTGGAACATTTATGTGCTCTTTTCTTTCCTCCCTCTCTGCTGTCACACACATGTGATCACGCAAACATCCAACCTCATCTCCCAGCTTAGTCGGTTTTTGTGTTTCTTCCTCGCTCTGCTCAACCGCAGACGCATCTTCTTCGTCTTTGTCCAGATTCTCTCCCTCCCCATCAATTTCTGTTTTTTCCAGAAAACACAAACCTCCCTTCATCTCTTTCATCTCAGCTGTTGCTTCTACTTTGTCACATTCCCCCTGCGTATTCGTGACAGGAAAGCAGCTCTGCCCTTTCAGCCGGTGTCCCTCAGTGTCGCGGCTTTCTTGTGTTCCTCCGTCCCCAGCAGGAGGCGGTTTTAAGGGACTGGATTTCCACTGACAGATGCCTTCGTCTCGATCTGTGTCCCAGGTTTCGTTTTTACTTGCAGAACAGGCCTGGAATTCTGGGTTAGACTGACAGTTCACTTCATCTTGAGCTCTGCAGGGCTGATCAAACCCCTCGGCCTGATCTGCAGATGAAGCCTCCTGCGCTTCCATCTCGCAGGCTTTTTCTTTACCTGCAGAGGCGTGTGGCTTACAATGCATCCCCTCAGCCTCCTCGCCTTCTTCGCTCTTGATTGCAGGGTCAATTACACTGAACGGGTCTTCATCATTATCCCCTTCAGCAGGCTCTTCGTGATCAGGCTCGTTATTAACTTCGAGACTCAATTCTTCAGCTTCAATACTTCTGACTGAAACCAAACCATAAGGAAGAACTGATCCCTCATCACATTCTGCAGCAGAGGGGATGAAGGTTTTTCTCTCATTAACTTGGCCTTTTGTTTCTCTGTCACAAATGGGGATATTTTCATTCTCACAAATCTGTAGATCCCATTTATTCTCCTCATTTTTTCCACCTTCTGCTGAGTTCCCGGAGGGGTCCTCTTCAGACTCTGAGTAGAGTGGTTTAAATTCAGCATAATCCCTGGAAGATACAGGGCTCTCACCCTCTGCCTTGCTAAAATCAAGCTCCTCTCTCCTCTGATGAGTCTCCAGGACTTCAGCAAATTGGCTCAGTGTATTACAGAGACCTGGGCCATGCTCTGCGTCTTTAGGAGTGCAATCAGACTGACATCTGACCTCCTCATCTTCCTCATTTCCAGCAGAGAGACTGCAGCTATCAGCAGCCTCGTCCTTGGGAGATTTCGCCAGCTGCTTGCGGTCAGGAAGACCGGGTGTGTTAGCTGCAGGGGGAGACCCACCTGTACCATCTGTCAGATAAAGACAGAGCTGGTCTTCTTCTCTAACTGGAGGCTGAAGTACGGGGTGTCTCTCAGTACTGATAAAACACAACTCAGATGATCCTGCGTGTGCGCTGTTACCGTGTGAAGTAGCCATATAAGTGAGAGGAGTGAACTGTGATTGGTCAGGAGGCTTTCCATCCTGGAAATTCGCACATCCTGCGGTGGAAGTCAGGCCCTCAGGCTCCAGCTCTCTGGACTCAAACCTGCCGTTTGCAGAGAGATCATCAGCCCAAGCACAATCGGTCCTGGCTCGCTTTGGGGAGAGCTGTGAAGTTAGCTCCCCATTTGTTTGTGGACTTGCATCATCTTGTGCGATGTCATTCATTTTCTGTGAGCAGCCAGATCTAAAACACAAAAAAACTAAAGTGAAAAACAAGTTCCCCTCTGCAGAATATCATGATGGGACTTTGACTTCCTGAGCAAGAAATACTGAGATATTTTTAGCGTCGTTACAACTGGCTTTTGTGTTACATTTTGACTAGTCATGCCAGAAAACAATAACTACTAATAACATTGCATGACACAACTTTTAGTCGGCAGGACTGTTAAAACAGAGGCAGCTAAGTAATTATATTCATATGCATTTTGAGCCTGTTTACCAATAATTCCAGAGGTTGTTAATTGAAACTCGGGCTGTGAAATAGAAAATAGATTGGTGGGTTTGTGAACATGTAAAAAAAGGTTGCTATTCTGTGAAAAAAAGGTCAAATTATACAAAAACACTAATAAAATCAGGATGCTTGGTGAATATTTGTTCAGATACAAAGGAGAAAACGGTGAAAGCACACAAATGTACAAGATACAGGGACAAATTTGGGGCCTTCTTTACTCCTAACACTGACTGGAGGGTAAAAAGTCAAACATGAATAAATTGACAGGTGAGTTTTGTAGCCTCCTAATTCAATAGATTATAAAGATAGACAATTCCAGTATGCATGTTACTGTAATTTAAGGTAGCCATTTAATCAATTTATATGAAGACCTGTTATTACTCAGGCTCAATAGAAACTGTCCATGTGTTTCTTTTGAATCATTTAAAACCGTAATTATTCTTAAACATTGATTTAGAAGCTGAAATACATACGAGTGTAATTTGATCACATAATATTCAGTCATTATTAATCACTACTTATAAACTATTGCTCATTATCACTACAGTGACATGACAAGGTGCCTCCCTTTTTCATACAAATGAAGCTAATTTGTGATACTTGCAGCACCGGATCCCTGAAGCACTGGGGGTTAAAAGGGAGATCTTCATATTTTTGTTTATAAATGTCCAAACACAGCAGAAATAAATTAATTCAAAGCATATAATTAGCATCAAGCTAACAAAAAATATGTATTTGTCATGTTTTTATGACTTTTTTAGCAGAGAACCAAGATTGTAATTTTATATAGTAGTTCATCAAGGCCACATCTTATTAGCATTTACACTCTTTAGCAAGCTAAGGTCACAATTATCTGTTGACCTGGTCAAAGAAAATGGTAGAGATCTAAGTGTGAGGGGAAGGTACAGGCAACAGTAGCCGAACATAACCAACTGCATAAAACAGTGCTGCAAAGAGTCCTGAGCTAAATCCCACTAACGACAGTCGCTGCAATCCCCTCCAACTTGAAAGTTCTTGGAAGCGCAACTTGCTGTTAGTGTCACTTTATCTACTTTTCAGACCCCTCTCTGTGACTATCTTAAAAAACGAAAGTAGAGACAAATCTTGTAAGACAAGCACCCTCTAAAAAGCAGACCCCCCTCTGCCTCTGCAATGCTCAGCGAGGGTGAGAAATCATCTCAGGCATTTTTCCCTTTTCTAATTTTATCTGAGTGAACACTGAACATGTAAATATAGCCATGAGGTTTAATCTCAACCTAAATAGACAGTTTTTCAGATGAGAGGCCATAAATAAAACTGTTGGGATTTTTGGAGGATGTTCTGCATTAAAGAAATGCCTTTTAAAAGAATGAGTTAACAAATAAGGAGGTCACGATTACAGATTTTCTAGGTATGATTATTGTTTGAGAAATAATCACCATTTCACGATTGTCACGTGTATGTTTTAATTTCACAACGCTGGAAATGTATAAAATAACATGAAAACTCCTTTTCTGTTAAGTTTAATTTGTGTGTTGATGTCAAGAAAACAGAATATGGCAACAAAATTAACTAAAGTGTGCCATTAAAATTCCCATTGGAATTGAGTAAAAATACCCTCTGCTCTGGTAGAAAAAAAAGGCTACAGTATTATGTGAATGAATATGTGAATATGAAAAGATGAAAATAAATTTGAGCTTTTGGATTTCAGTGGTGACAATCAAACTTTATTATTAAATAACAATATTTAGGAAGCTTTTAGGATTATTAATTGTAGCTCCTACTACTGAGATTTATCATGAAAATAAATAACCTAGACATCCCTATTAACAAGTATTCTGAATAGGATGCTTTAAATTGACTGTTTTAACTAAAGTGTGGAAAATTTCAATATGTGTGATTTTTTTAAAAGAAAAACTCCGAATATAACATTAGCATGACAACATATGTTAGGAAGGGCAATGCTAACTTTGCTAAAGTAGCTAGTTAGCTTGCCACTAATCAAGACTAAATTAAATCTCGTTTTCAACCATTCACTGCCATATAAGTTCACACTTAAAATATAAGTTATTTCAAACACTTTGTCCTGTAATCAATAATTAACGTTATATCCAGTTTACCAACCTTATAAATGAATTTGTAGTTGTTCACTCAGCAGTGATCCTCATTAGCGCACTAGCTAACGTCGTCTCTATTTCCTGTTTTGCGACAAATGGCGCGAAAATGTTTTACTAAAATGCTTGATCTTTTCAGCCTGTGTTCTGGTTGAGGAAAGGGGAGAAAGGCTAGTATAATTTAATGAGCGTGGACACAAAAGTTCGTGTTTTTAATTCTACTCATTTGAAAAATAAGTTGGTGATTTATTTATTTATTTATTACTTGTTGCTCTGTGTGCATCATGGTCACAGTGTTCAGGCACACAAACTGGGAGCGAGAGAGGCAGTCGCGCGCCGCGCTCCCTCCCAGTGCCTGTCTCCTCCTCTGCGTGCATCAGCTGCACTTGGTGTTCAGCAGCATCATCCTACGGACCTGCACCGCTTTACTTTCTGACTTTTCTCCCCCCGAACCACACATCAAAAACAAATTTTAAAAACCCCTGATTTCTTTCTTTTTTTAATCTCGTGGCTCTGACTGAGAAGCACTTCGGACATTTGAGGCGCGTGCTCCTTTCCCGTCCTCGCAGGGGTTCGCGTGGCCGTTCCAGACATCAGAACCGCCGGACTTCTCTCGTAGGCTCCACGCTCCACGCACGGTAGGACGCAGGGGTTGTGTTCATGTGTACTGACGCGTGAAAAATGTATGTTTGTTGTACATGTTGCACGTGAACCGGCGTGATGCAACCTGGTGCGTCATCCTTTGGATTTGCTGGGGGGCATTCATCGATTTATCGAGCTATTAATTACGTATTAGTGAGGCACAAATTACAAATGCCGACACATTTTGTTTCATGAGCGCTGAGCGCCGCAGCTGTTTGCACCAATCCTGCTGACATTTTGGCGTTTTTGCACGCGCATCCACGCCAGGCTTTTCCAATCAGCATCCAAACTGAAGATGTGAGAAGCATAAAGTGACGCTGATGGCTGTATATCTCCCCCATCAGTGCAGCAGCGTGAATTTCTGTAATTGGCACTTGCATGGGGCGGCTTGGTGTGACATGGCACGACGTGGTGTGGTTAGTTTGTCACTGGTGCTGATGTTGCATGGTGTGTGTGTGTTTGTGTGTGTGTGTGTGTGTGTGTGTGTGTGTGTGTGTGTGTGTATGTGTGTGTGTGTGTGTGTTTGTGTGTGCTTCTCTAACACAGACATGAGTGAGCACATCTCATCCACCAGCCCCTCCATGACTGCTGAAACTCCACCTCTCCTACACAAACACACATTTCTAGACAACAAGAGCTGCAGGATTAGGCTGAAATCTGTCAGATTTTCCTTAATAAAACCCTCGGACTGCTTTGTTTCATCTGATGTTTCCTGCCTCAGACAGGACTCTGCCTTCCTCTCAAGGTTAGCCCCTGTTGGTAAATGATGGTAAAGGGATGGAGTTATGTAACAATGGCTCTGGGGCAGCTCTGTTGGCTCGTACGCGGCTGTGAAATCACTCTTACAATATATCTTGGTGTCAGTCTGCACCTGTCGGCCAGCGGGTCTGATTCTCTTCTCCGTCTCTCAGACACAGGCTATGACTCAGTTTTCCGAGTCAGCATGCTTGTGCTCCGCACTGCACTGCAAAGTGACCCGGTGTGTCGTACCCCAGCCAGACCTGGCCCCTCGCTCATCTCCCCAAAGAAAACGCAAACACCCGCGTGTGCTGATGGTGCAGTTTGCGTTTTTTATCATTTTATTTATTCAATGGGGTGGACGTGCGTAATGCATAGAAGTGAGCGTGAACGTGCAGGCTGGGGGTGTGTTCCCTGTGCATTTGGTCTCACATCACACCACCATCGTTTTTATATCTCACCAGAATCTGAAACCGGATTTGCAATTGTGCACCATGTGGAGAATTTAGCTTTGGGAAAAGACAAAATTGAAAGCAGAAGAAAAATAAGGGGGAGGTTTGAAGAGAGCTTCTTAGTGGAAAAGACCAGCAGCCTGTAGGAAGCAGAAAGTGTTTGCAGAGAGGACATTTTCTGGGGAGGTTGCGTTGAAGATGCGACTTATTTGTTTACATTAGTCTGGAAAATACATCCAAGTTGTAGTTGCGTGTGATATCAGAGATGTAATGTTGGGCCAGCTGCAGGTTCAGCTCTGCTGCTTGTTGCTGAATGAATGACAGGAGGCTGCATGGTGAGCAGCACCGGCATTATGATTCAGTGTGAGCTCCTGATGAAGCCACTGTGAAAATGAAGGCGAGGGGGGGGGGGTTGAATGACCACATTGGAAGTGTCTTTTATTCCCCAGGGATTTTATTATGTTCTGTTGTAACTGCAGCCTCGTATTGTCCACAGAGAGCTGTAAAAACGACACACTTCAGCTGATTCCTCCACGCTGTGTGTTACAGGATTCAAAGTGCAGATCATTTGCAATCTCAGGTTTGTAAATGTCCGACCTAGTCTGTTCAGGAGTATGAACTCATGCACTAAGGCATCATTCATTTCTCTTTATACCGCCAAGAAAAAAATAGGAAATAAGTGTAGAAATTTATTGAAACATGCACAACTCAAATGGAAAAACAGCATTGAGTGAATATTTTATATAGCAAAATGAAATTCTCCAGGCTTCTAGAAGGACCTTCTAAAGCTCGTATTTGGATTTTTTTTTGCCTTTTAGTCTGTTCTCTGTCCAGTTGATGACACATT
>JBBBVT010000024.1:3345821-3356212 GCA_037177035.1 Craterocephalus eyresii | reverse complement strand
GTATTAATGCAGATACATCGGGTATTAATGCAGATTCATCGAGTATTAATGCAGATACATCGGGTATTAATGCAGATACATCGGGTATTTATGCAGATACATCGGGTATTAATGCAGATTCATCGAGTATTAATGCAGATACATCGGGTATTTATGCAGATACATCGGGTATTAATGTAGATTAATCGGGTATTAATGTAGATTAATCGGGTATTAATGCAGATATATCAGGTTTTAATCCAGATTAGTGTTGTCACGGTACTCTGTACTTTGGTACCAAGTCGGTACCAGTGCTACTGTCGGTACCTGTATTTTCATGGTACCGGTAGTACCGATGGAACCAGACGTGAGCCAGCGGCTAGCTGAACAGCTCGGTGAAGGCGGCTCCATTGAGTGCAGCAGGAGCAGTTGCTCCGCCTCACCTCGTAGAAGTTCCATAAAAGTCAGCAAAAACTTGGTAATATTCCTCCATACTGCTCGTCCAGTGTAATCCATGTGTGTTGAGTGGGTAGCGTCCATTATTTACTTGGAACAACATCATTCAGTATATTTTTAGAGCCTAAACCACTAACGTGTTGTAGCTCCTGGATGTGCGACGCACGCGTGTGCGGCACCCGCGGCGGCCACCGATGCATCCAGCCGCATTACGCCACCGCACATATTGGCAGAATATGCGGGGAGCATATTTTATTATTGTATTTATTTTATTTCGTTCATGTCCCTGAAGAACTGTTTGGAATAAAATGAGCTGCAGCACCAGAGCCAGTATGCAGTATAATGTTGGTAAATATCCACTGCAGCTTTATTACTGATACTTCTTTCCAGACGGTCCACTCCATAATTCAGCTTCTCGTTGCTGTGGGCCAGTGTCTCATATGAGAAAGTATGTCTAGACTGCAGCATTAGTCTGAGATGATAGGAAGCAGGTGGAATATTTGATCAAATACTACTTCAAGTTCCTTTGTTTTCTCTCATTGGTATTAAAAAGATTTTTGGATAAAATAGGGTCTTAATAGTGACACTTGATGTGGATGACCCTTTTCTGCCGTCTGTTTTTTTTTTTTTTTTCTCCTTTCACCCTGGAGGCACTTGCAGGAAAGTAACATTTGCAGCCACAGCTTGTCACAGGATATTTAATACACCAATAAACATCCAGCAGACAGAGGCTTCATCAGCTTTCTGTGGATATGATAGACGAGGGTTTACATTTCACTGCTGAATAATTCAGCGGCGTTTCTATGGGTGAGGGTTGTTGTTTGTTGAACATGTACGCGTTAGCAGAAAAGAGGAAGTTGGTTAATTAGGAAGTTGATACCCCATCTGTCCAGCTAGACGAAGGGACATGCCTAAAGTTTAATAACCATCAACGTGAACGTTTTCCCTTCCAGGGTTATTTATTCTTACTTGGACTGTTTTTAATCTGTTTGTTTTTTGCTTTATTTCAGAGACAACAACATAGCGGATGATATAGACAAAAACCTGAGGTCCTCCACCTGAGAAGGTATGTCTCACACACACATGTTTGGGCTGGTAAACTCAGTAAGCTGCGGTTAAGGCACGTTAGCCTTTTAACAATGACGTGGTTTAGATGAGTATAAATGGGATTAGTCTGCTGTTGTAACATTAAGCCCGAAATCTTTTTCCCCGAAAGCAGTTGAAGAGTTCATCCCGTCAGCTTGTTAAAAAGAAACTAGCTTGGAAAAAGCATATCTGAACTCTTTGTGACAGCGTAGAGCAAGATGTTGTAAACCCAAATTTAATAAGATTAATAAGTCTGCAAATGACTGATGTGACTTTAGTGCAAACACTTTCATTAAAGGTACAACATAAACATGAATAACTGCTGTTAACCTTCATCAGAACTAATTCTGTACTAACAGGCAGGTTTAGTCAATACTTGCTTTGGAAATAGATTTTTCCAATAGTTTAGATAATTATATAATTTCCCAATCTCCTACTAGAGGTAATTTTTTGTGTAAATATGTTTGTCACTTATGAGCTGTTGATGCTACAGAAAAACAACAAATGATGCAAAGAGGATCTTTTTTACTTAAAATAACTCTTTATTGTCATTGTCTGATTTATGCAGGTTTTATCTAAGTGGAAAAATATTTCCAGCTATATTTTTACATTTCATGTCAAAGGAAATGTGGAAGTTGTTGAAAGTATCGCTGTCATTGACGACAGTAAAGTACTCATGAACGAGGAAGTTAAAAATTTCCCTCATCACATCTGTTTACTCAGCACAGTGGAGATGTCTAGAGAGGCTGGAATAACTTGCTTTAATTCTTATTTAAATAATTGGGTAAAAACTGTTTTTAAATATTTTTCATTTATATTTAGTTCTCTCATTGTAATTTTTTTTTAATTTCCATTTTTTTATTTTTAGATTTAATCAAAAAAATTTATTTTCCTATTTTTATTTAATTTTTACATTCAATTCTCTTAATTTTTATTTTAAGTATTTCTATATTTTTGTTCCATTTTTATTTAACTATTTTTAGAGTTAAACAGTGAAATGGATTTGGATTCAACTTCTTACATTTATATTTAATTCTTTGTTTTTTCCCATTTTTATTTTTCAGTCTATTTTGATTTTAGTTCATTTTTATTTTTGTGCTTGTTTTCACTTTTATTTTCTTGTTCATTTTTATTTTCATTTTTCAGATTTTTTATTTTTAAACCAGGACTTTGTGTGAAGGGAAATGTTTTTGTCTGGGGTTTATATTTCATTTAAATTCCCACCATTGGCCCATTTCTTGCAAAAAATACCCTTCTATGCACTATTTGTAGCATTCCTCTTTAAATTAACAGGTGATGATAAATACTCTGAGAAAGAGGAAAGCTAAAGTTTCCACCCTCATTCAAGGCCACGTAGCTGAGCGTCTGTGAAAGAGGAACTGAGTCGACAGGAGAATTCCCAGAGTATTTTCCCTGTCTCTGATAATAAGAATGAAGGCTGAAGGGGAGAAAGTCTCATGTAGCAAAGTAGCTCAGCAGATATTCAGCTGGATTTATCTTGTCACAGGCCATACATCACTTTTTCTCGCTTGCATGTGAGCGTATTACACATGAAGCAAAACATACAAACGCAGAGTTTCACGTGTGCTTTGATGTCGGATCATAAGGCGCGTCCAGCCGTGACTAATGCTCTAATCCTTCACCATAACATTACGAGGAAAGATATTCCTCTTTACAACTTGCTTATTGATAAATAAGTCAGAAATGAATAGAGCAACCAGCAGTTTTTATGTCACAATGCTTTTTTCTTTTTTGCTGCACATCCTCTGGTTGTTTCATTTCCATGTTGTGTGCTTGAGAAACAAGGAGAAGATAAAGCTGCCAGAGGTGATTCTCCCTGTCCTTGTTACTCTGATCGCTGTTTTCAAATGTAAATAAAACAGATGTTGGCGTTACAACATTATATGAACAGTAGCCCAAGATGACCTCATTAATTTTTTCCCCCATCACTGTCAAACTAATTGGATTACTTGCACTTTTTTAGCTTGCTCAAAGATGCACAGTGGTCAATCAGTATGACAACTTCAGTAAATTTCTACCTAGAATCTCTCAAAATTAGTGAAAATGGACACATTTACTTATAAACTGAAGATATTGTAAATAAAAAAGCACTTTTAGGAAAATTAGGTTCTTTATCCCCAGGAGAACTTTCAGTTTTGATGCTAAGCAGCCAGATAAAGGTAGTAAAACCAGTGTTAGAGAGAGTGGTTAGAGGCTATTAAGGAACTTGTCGATGCAGGCCAGGGATTACCAAGAAAGAAAAAAAAAGAGAGAAAGTGTCACAGTACATGCTCCAGGTTACTTCTGCCGTCTAACTTCCCACCCAGAGCAAGGCTGCCCCCTGCTGGTGTGTCCAGGTGTTTAACTCAGACCGAACCAGAGCGGCTTTAAGTGATAAATCCCACATATTTAAACATTTTTAACCTATTCAGGATTAAAGCTGCTGCTGTGGGATAGAAATTCAGCCTGTTATCATCAGGATTGTCTGGTTTATATCTGAATCTCTGAGGAATGAATGCAAGAAAAGAAAAAAAAAGGAAAGTTGTCTTCTGGCTGGAGGCGATGCAGTGTGATTATCATACGCACGCTGCAGCACAATGCCTCTTTTGTTGCAGCTCCACTCCGACTTAAATTTAGGGAAGATGGAACTCTGAATGTGAGATCAATTATTCTTTTTTGGTGTGAATTTATCTATTAAAAGATATTTTTTCTACTTACTTACTTCATTTTATGTTTAGACGTCTCTTTTTTCCGTTTGAGGTCAGCTTTGTTATGCCGTTCTCCATGTACTGTGAAGCTCAACCCTTAAATGTAATCACGGCCCCACATTATGCTACTGTACGTTTAATCCCTGCTATGATTACAGAGTTTATGACCACCTTCCATGCCCGGGGAGGTCGACTTTTCCCCTGGAAATTACTACCTACACTCTGCTTGTTGCCGCCAGTAAAAGCTTTGTGGAGCGTAGCTGTAATTTAGGGCTGCGTTTAGAAAGGCCCGGATCCACCAGAGCTGAGCAGCCGGGTCAGAAGCTCTGGGGTTCTGTTCAGTCAGGGTGGGAGAGTTTTTTTTTTGCTTCCTCAGCCTCTTTACCAACCAAGAAACTTGGATGTAGTCACAGCTGTCAAGGCAAAGAATAAAATTTTACTCATTCAGTGTAAACATGTAAAGAAGCTTCAGTTTTATTTCTAATGATCTCACAATGATTTAAATGAGAGAAAGAGAGCTGATGCAGATATAATGACCTAGAATTAAATATTTAATGTATTTTTTTAAATAAATTGCTCAAATTCTGAGCTTTATATCCATAGCTGCTACCCTGTGTTACTAATCGTTTTATCATATTTGTGAAAGTAAGATCTTTTGATTCTGAACTCTTGGTAAAAAAAAAAAAAAAAAGAAGAAACTTTTTAAAGCTTTCTGAAGCTAGTTTTGTTTAATACTTTTTCTGAACATTTGATGTTGAATAGTCCATCGATTAATTGAGGATCAAACAATGATTTAGTCAAGTTATTAACTTTAAGTATGTTGGTTTTTTCCTTATTATGTATTGAAAAATGAAAATCAATTAAAATATTAAGAAATTGGGTAAAAAAAAATGTGCATGTTTCAAGAATTTTTCCTTCATTATATCTGCAGGGTTTTTTTTATTTACATTTTTATGTATATTTTTATCACAAAAAAGGACACAATGCATTATCTATCACTTATTTATTCAGAGCTTGAATTTTTCATCTTTTTTAAAAATACTTGTTTAAATTTTTTTCAATTTTCTTACTGTCTCATTCCTTCATATTTATTATTATTTCTTAATTTCTTCATTTATTTATTAATTGTTTTTATGTAAGAAGTTCGGTATTTACAGAAAGACTCAACATATATGTGCTTCAGTGGACAAAAGTACAACTTTATGGTTATGGGCAATGATTCCTGTAACATTTTCTCAAAGTGGGGACTTAGAGCGGCACCATGTCCCTACATCACATCATTACACACGATACATGGTTAAAATGGGTCTAAAATGGATGTGAATCTAAATATAAGAACCATCTTTGGTTTGTTATAGATATGTGTTGATGCTCAGCTTGCAGGTCATTGAACTACCCGTCAGATGTAAATGTGTGAAGTGGACGGTATGTACCCTTGGGTTTGCTTAACCACTGTGCTCTGACCATTAGGTTTGCTGGGATGGGTAACCTGCTAAAAGTCCTAACAAGGGAAATAGAGAACTATCCACACTTTTTCCTGGACTTTGAAAGTAAGTGTGTCATGCGAGTGGAAGACAACCTGGAGAGATGTGTGGGAGGGAAGGGGGCACTTCCTTTCTGTCTCTTGTCTTTGTGACGAAGCCGCTCTGCTCTCTCCCGCTTCGCCGTTTCCTCTGCGCGGTTACGACCTCCTGCTCTGTCAGCTCCGTTCAGATAACTTTTTATGACTTTTTAACATCACTTGTGCTTCTCCTCTCTTCCTTTTCTTCTCTGTCTTGCAGAAACCAAATGGGGAATCTGTTAAAAGTGCTCACTTGCACAGAGCTTGAACAGGGGCCAAACTTTTTCCTTGACTTTGAAAGTGAGCTCAGCTAATGCCTGAACCTCTACTCGACCCCACCCCCCACACCCCCTCCCTCCCTTCTCTGGTCATTTCTCCTTCAACCTGGCCGGTCAGGGGTCATCGCATTCAGCGACTCAATTGTCCTCCTTTGAATTTCTAATGTTGCGTCTGAAAGATTTTATAATGATTCATGATTGATTTCAGTACGGTTTGAAGATGGCAAGCTCTTTCTTTGTTCCAAGTTGAAGAATGAATCTGACCCCTGACCTGTGCTGCCTGCATGCGAGCCCCTGTGGGACGTATCTAAGACGTCATTTATCTGCCACCTTCTTTTTGCTTAAAGTCCCGTTTGATGTGCAGATTCTGCAGAAGGAACACAAACACACAGAATAAGGACGTGGCGGCTAGAATAAACCGTTTTGCTGTGACCTCCTGCAAAAGAAAAACACAATACACCTCCTCTGTGGCCTTTCTGCTGCTCCAACCTCAGGCTTTGTTTATTCAGCAAAGAGGAAATGATGGGAGTGGAAGGTTTTTGAAATGCAAAACAGACCCCAGACATAGTTTTAATGTCAGCGATGCTCTATATTTAGAGCTGTTATAGTAAGTGTGACTCTCTGTGGTGATGACACAAAGCCTGTGTTCTGGGTTTCATACAGACATGATGATATAAACCTGACAAACTCATGCATCATTGCAAGTTTACTAAATATAAAAACACACACGTCTCGTATAGGAGCTTCTGCAGGACCTGCATCTGTGTTGTAAAAGATTTCCGCAGCTTTTTCAGTCAAATATTGAAATATTGCAAGATTGGAAGCCCCAAAAGTTAATTTCTCCATGCGTAATGCATGATTTTACCAGGATAAATGATATATTGTGAAATATAAACGGCTGAATCCACTTTGATAGAAAAATAAATATAAAAACTCTGCAAATATTTGAATAAAGACAGTGATTTCGCAATACATTTCACTGAAACGCATAAAAAAAAAATTAAATATGAGATTAACGTAATTGGAAATTATGGTATAAATGTTTTTAATTCACATTTGTTTTATCATTAAAAGTGTTGAAGCAACAGTTAATATTTGACTGATGATGCAGTTATGTGGTGTAACTATTTGTCCCTATTCCTTCACACATCCTTAATGTTGAATGTTTCTGCTTTTTATCATCTTTTCTTCCCTTAAAGATGGATTTTCTGTTTCAGATTGATAAATAGATTTTCCTCAAGTATTAAAAATAAGTTCTTATAACTTTTAAAAATGCTGTCTGTATTGTGTAAACCTGGCACAGATGGTTAGAAAATGAGCGTTTTGTGGATTATTTCTTTGTTGTAACAATGCTTCTTAATTATAAATATTATATTGTTGGAAATCTGTTTATTTACCTATAAAATGGAGCCACATTTGTAAGGACTCAACTCTGCTGCTCATCCCACAAACACATTTTTTATACAAATGTGGCTCCATTAGAAAGAGACATAAACAGACTTTCCAACAGTATCGAATGTATTACTGAGAAGCATCATTATAATAAAGAAATAATCCACCAAACACTAATTTCTTTACTTTCTGGGCCGAGTTTAGTTACAAGTTATAAATGATTCTGGCTTGTCTTTGCATTGATGATTCAGAAACATCGCATGAGCTCAGATTTACCTGTGTTTGCCTTCGTCAGATGCACAGCCGACAGAGGGAGAGCGGGAGGTGTGGAACCAGGTGAACTCGGTCCTGCAGGAGTCTGAGAGCATCCTGGCTGGGCTGCAGGCGTACAAAGGGGCGGGCCAGGAGATCAGAGATGTACAAAAACACACGCATGTTTCAGATCTTAAAAAAAAAAAAGAAAAGAAAAAGATGCAAGCGAACCGTGCTCTTCTTCTTTCCAGGCGATTCAAAATCCCAACGACCTGATGCTGCAGGAGCGAGCCTGGAACTCCGTCTGCCCGCTGGTCATCAAGCTCAAGAAGTTTTACAGTTTCTCCCTCAGATTAGGTGTGTTTACCTGTCAAATCTCTTTCTAGAGAGAAAAATGATGCCTAAAAGACCTGTAATGTTTGTAATTTTCAAGTTATAGAAAACAAAATTACCAATATTTTCATTTTTAGTCCAAATAAATTCATTATATCCTTTGCATCTGATGCAATTATTTGTCATCTCTCAGAACAAAAATGAGCTAAAATGCCCATTTATCATGGTATGCATGGCCAGAGGCATTTTTAAATGTTAAACTGCGGTGTGTGTGTGTGTGTTTATGTGTTTGTGTTAATGTGTGTGTGTGTGTGTGTGCAGAGGGGGCTCTGAAGAGTCTGTTGGTGTCTCTGACATGCCCGCCCCTCACGCCCACCCAGCACCTGGAGAGGGAGCAGGCGCTGGCCAAGCAGTTTGCTGAGATCCTCCACTTCACTCTGCGCTTCGATGAACTCAAGGTCTGCTGCAAACACACACACGGAAACACACACGCAGCCCGGTTGCTCATCACACTGCTACTATATGACATTTTATTTGTTTGCTGGTGTTTTCTGGCTTTAGATGAGAATCCCTGCCATCCAGAACGACTTCAGCTACTACAGAAGGACCATCAGTCGGAACCGGATAAACAACATGAATGTACGTTTTTTGTTTTGCATCTGTAGAGCACAAACACACACAAGCACAGCAGGATGTGTGTTATTAGCCAGTTAACGTGTGGCGTTTTATGTTTTGTCCCGCAGCTGGACATTGAAAACGAAGTAAACAATGAGATGGCCAATCGGATGTCTCTGTTCTACGCCGAGGCCACGCCCATGCTGAAAACCCTCAGCACCGCAACCACCAACTTCGTGTCTGAGGTGAGAGCTTCAGCACAACCGTGCACGACAAACATGCACTAAAATAAAGATTAACATGTTTATTTATTCTACAGAAATCTCATGGCGGTTACTTCTCATAATCAAAATTTAAAGGAAACAACCCTGTAGCATCTCTTACATCAACTGCACATAAAGTCTTCTTTAGCCTCTTGGTGCAGTCTCTATCATAACCAGCAGGGGGTGACTAAAGTATGGGGGGAAAAAAGTGACTTGTTGCTTCTTTATTTCACAGCAGAAGCAGTTTGGATTAGAATAAACAATGAAACATCATTAAAGATTTAATAACTAATTTAATAGTTGATCAGACATTATCAATACATTTCCCATTAACACGCTTCAGGTAAATGTGAGCCATATATTGTCTGTAGCCTAAGGAAGATTAGATGAAGTAAATGGGACTGTTGTGTTATGTTGTTGTTGCTTTGTATGATTTATATATTAAAAAAAAAAAAAAGATTAGTTCAGAGGAGATTCCATCCTGGTTTTCTGGGAGGTGGATGGGTTCCTCCTCATGGTCCATTTGTGAGACAGTGTTGCTCTTCTCTACAGAAAACACTGGAGGAAAAATATCCAGCGGAGCTCAGATGAAGAAAACTGTTAATAACATGTTAATAACATGTTATTAACAGTTAAGTTATATTAATGACGTTGTTTGGCTTTTTCACGAAGAACTTCAATAGAAAACATTTTAAGAAAAGGATTGAATGCCTTCAGTTGCACTAATATGGATTATTTTCTCTGAAAACATTTGGCTAGTCTCTATTCTGACTGGCTGCTGATCAAGGAAGTACATTTAGAGTCGTGTTTGGTCATAGTGATGAGCTATCAGAGCTAGAATCTCATCACTTTACTATTCTAATTTACTTGAATGAGCTTTTACTTCCTTATTTTTGGTCTTTGTGCCTGTATGTTTGCTTTAGGGTTTATGATGCTGATGAAGCTGCAGAGGGTGGATGGAGGCGGCCGGAACGTGACTAAAGTGTTAAATGTTCAATGTTTCTGAGTTTGTGACGCGTCTCTTTCTTGTAGAACAAGACTCTTCCACTGGAGAACACAACGGACTGTCTCAGCACCATGGCAAGCGTCTGTAAGGTCATGCTAGAGACACCGTGAGTTTTTACTTTATTTTATTTATCCACACACTTACAAACACAGGGCAGGTTTCGTTTCCTGTACGAGCTTTACATAAACATGACAGACATTACAGATGCTGCAGAGACAGAAATATGGAGGAAAAGACATCAACCAAGAGCAAGATTCAATATTAAGCGTAAAATCAAAATGTATTTGATTTAAAAGGAAGATAAGTTTAAAGATACTGTGCATATATAGAAGCATGAGAACAGAAATGTTTTTAACCTGGATTTAAAAGTTTCTACATCTGGATCTCTAAAGGCCCATTTATGCTCGACGCAGATGACGGATACGCACACGCACGGAAAGTTTCGTCCGTCTTCTGCGTCAA
>JBBBVT010000024.1:3304108-3318144 GCA_037177035.1 Craterocephalus eyresii | reverse complement strand
AGAAAAGATTATTAATATGATGGTTCTTTATTATGCTGAAAGGATATTTGGCTCATTGTAGAGCTGAGCCATATGAACCAAATTTCATTTCGTTATTTTTTAATCTGGATCAGGATATATGATATGATTTTTTTGGTCAATTAACCAAACAGACACTTCTAATTGAGCCATGAGTGCCTAATCAGTAACAAATGGGTAAAAAGTAGCTGTATATTCAATTAAATGTTCCCAAAACAAAAAATACATAAATATTATTTTTTTTAAAGGAAAAGATTATTTTATTTATCTCGTAAACGCTGTTTCTCATTCCACAGTGAAAAGTCTCGGTATGTTGGAAAATGCTGGTCTATAGATTAGATTCGATCATGATGCATTTTCATTTTAGACTTAATCGCCATTTTTTAATGATTTTGTGTTGAAATGATATGGTTAGAGAACCAGCTCTTACCTATTATGCAAACAAGTAGAAACAATGAATTTTAAAAAGTTCAAGTTTAGTTTATTTATTTATTTATTTATTTATTTTTTCACAAAATTAAGCAAAATCACTGTAATGTTTAACATTAATAAGCCACCAGATGGCAGATATGTTTAGAGAAGCAGATCTTAGCTATTATGCTGCAAACAAGTGGAACATTAGATCATGATTTTAGACTTAATCACCATTTTTGATTGTGTTTGATTTTGTGTTTAAATGGTCTTATTTTAATTCTTATGTTGTATGTAAAGCACTTTGAATTGTCTTCGACCTGAAAAGTGCTATATAATTAAACTTGCCTTGCCTATAGCCCGGTCCACATCTGCTGTTTAGATTTGTCTCGTATTCGGCCTCCAGTGACGGTGTCGACACTACGTGAGAAACTCAGCCACATGACCTCCAGTATTGGGACCAATACTGTCCCACTTCTGGATTTTCTTTCATTTTTTGTTTCCTTCCTTTTAATTTATTTTTATTAAAATAAATGTTCTGTGAAAAGGCAGCAAAACAATCGGGCCATAACGAGTAAACCTGGATCGTCGTTGCTGCGGTCGGACGGCTGTAGCCATTGAATCCTCCAAACACGCACTTCCAGGTGGGCTCCTCACATCTGTCCCACATCTGGTCCTTAAGCGGCCCATAACACCACACAAACCCTTTTTCTCCGATATTTTCAGACCTCTTTCCTCGCGTTTTTCTGCCTCGTGTAATTTCATGTCATCACGCGTAATGAAATGAAACAGAAACATCAGAAACGTGTTTAATGACTTATTTTCCTCTAAAAACAACATTTCCATCAGAGCTTCATTCCTTTTTACTCTGCAGTGAATATTTAGCTTTAATAATGAACCCGGGGCAGTTTACCCCCTCCCGTCCTTTCCTCCCCACTTCCCTGTCTGTCATGCAGCCCTCTATCTTTACATCATGGGGGAGGGGGCTCTGTGAGTGACTTGGGTGTGGTTTCAGCCTGTTCTGTTACACATGTTGGTCTATGCAAATGAACACACACACAAAAACAAGCATCCGGGTTCAGTTTAATGCATTCACACTCACACACTCACACACACTCACACACACACACACACACACACACTCTCCTGTAAGCTGTAAGTGATTGCATATTAATGACTCGGCCCACTGACGCCTCCCGCTGCAACTGACCAGTGTGTGTCCATCATTGTACTGGTTTGTGTTGGCGTGTAAATAATAAACTTGTGTTGGTAGTTTTGCTGGGTGTGTGTGTGTGGAGGTTGTCAGAGTGTGTCAGGCCATCACAGCGTGGTCCTCCCTCTGACACAAAGACTCTGTGTCTGCTCCTCCTGCGTGGAGGAAGGAGATGAGGAGGGTGGGACTGAGTTATTGGGGCGGGGGGGATTATTAGGAAAGGGGCCACCGTTGTTTTTATGGATCATCTCCAGAAAATGTCCGTTTCCACGCTCCGCTGATCCCTTTGTGCCCGCATCGTAAAGCTGGAGTCTGGTGAACGAGCTCCGCTGATCAGTGAAGTTCTGAGTAATACACTTTACACGATCAGGATTTTAAGGACCGATCAAGGAGTTAAAAAAAAAAAAATCGGATCATGAGGAATCAAATGTGCCCATTTAAATAACTTTTACCCATATTTATACAGTTCAAGGAGAATCTTAAAAACGATTTCTCTTGACATTTTTTTGTCCTGAGCTGACTGAGATGAAAAGGTTAAGTTTAAGTTTAATCAGGAGCAACCAAAATAATTTGAGACACAAATAATGGCCACAACAACTTAACTTCTTGTCTGCAGGCTTCTTTAATGCAATTATATAACTTTTCAGGTATACTGCAAAAAGGGCAGTGAAATGTCTCAAAACCTATAACTCATTAATATTTTTACACTTTTTCTGTACCGCTTGTCTAATCACTATGAAATTATTTAGTCACAGTAGTGAGAAGTCACTATTTTCTTCGTGAAAGAAAATTTTTATCTGAAGTTGAATCATGGAGTATGTAAAGTAAAGTTCATCTGAGGTCAGCAAGCGGAGCGTTTGTAAAAGCAAAAAGTATAAAACATTAGGTTTGCACCAAAACTGCTTTCCAGAGCAAGTCTGAAAGGGGCTTACTATGTGACGGGCGGACAATAAAGTTTTTTAAAATTTATTTAATTTACACGGCATCACTAGCAAAATGTGAAACAGTGCAGTTGAAACAGGAGCAGTTTCACAATTACAATGACGTCATTGATCAGATCGGTGGATGAAGATTTTTGGGTCGCTCAGAAAATTGAAAAAAAATCTGTGTAAAGTGTACTTCCAGTAAAAGTATATTTTTGTGTGTCTGATGTGCAGCCGTTTCATCCCATGGTGAACCTGCAGTGCTCCCCAGACCTGCGCATGTTCCTGTGCGCGCTTTACACGCCACTGTGCACCGAGTACGGCAGGATGACGCTGCCCTGCCGCCGCCTCTGCCTGCAGGCTAAGAGCGACTGCTACAAGCTGATGGACATGTTCGG
Source organism: Craterocephalus eyresii (assembly GCA_037177035.1). NCBI lineage: Eukaryota > Metazoa > Chordata > Actinopteri > Atheriniformes > Atherinidae > Craterocephalus > Craterocephalus eyresii. The sequence goes on along the minus strand of JBBBVT010000024.1, from coordinate 3,315,181 downwards.
CGTCAGCTGGCCGGAGGAGATGGACTGCAGCAGGTCGGTACATCACAACACCGGGATGGATTTCATTCACTATTCATTCCTTTTTACATGGATCCTTACTGGAAACCCCAAAAATGGCAGACGAGGAGGCGCTTAGAGAGGGGCTGTGAGCTTAGGGAGGGATCATTGACAGCCATCAAACTCTGAGCTATGAGCTAACAAAGCTAACCTGGAGCTAACGGAAGAAGGCGGGCTAAAGATAAGGCGCTATTAGCGGCTAAAAACCACAGTTGTGCCACTCTTTCCCTTGTTTTCCCCGATATCTGGCACCTGTCAATCAAAAGGACACGCCCCCAATTATGAGGAATTTTATGATTAAATAGCGTCTAAACGAATGACTTACATTTTTTTCCCACCCCCCAAAGTTGTCCTGAAGGTAAACCTGATCTTTTAAAACTAAAATGTTTTTTGAACCAGGCTGTAAACATAAAGCTGTTAACATAGGAGTCTATGGGGAATTGCTCTATTTTGCAGCAACACCTAGTGGATGACGAGGGAACTTTATTCCTCACGGCTCTAAGCTGGAGGTTGCAGCTTGGTAACATGCATTTATTTAAAAAAATGTAAAAGCAAAAGATGCAGAAATGAGACACTTCATCTGTCACCATGACACTTTCCTAGTTCATTACTTACATTAAGACTATTATTTAGCAAGTTTTATTCTATTATATGCCGTACTATGCAAATTATATATTATATAAGCATAAATATGCTTGTTTGCATGCATTTTAGGGGGGAAATGGGCTGTATGATTCCAGGTTCAAAGTTCAGGTTCATTTTATTGAAGTTAGACATTTTTACAGAGTGGTTATCAGGTATCGCTGTTTATCACTAAAACAAATCAGAGACACTTGAAACAACAAGAAAACCTCAGTTTCTGGGTTGAAATGTTTTATGAATTAGGCTGTGAAGAGATAAAAACCTTCTTATCAATGTTTAAAAAGCCAGGGAGAGGAACTTGAAAGTGCTGCTAAAGTGGAGAAAAAAAATCTTTTTGACTAATTTTAACTCAAAATTCAACATGTTTTTCCTTTAGAACACTTTTTATAGACAGTTGTCACATGATGATGTGAACCAATGACATCATAGCTCATATTTGGTATGAAATCCTTTCACGAGGGAGTAGTGAAGCTCACATGGGAGATGGAGCGCTGTCATCGCGACTGCAGAGATTTGGATGCGCATGCAGACAGACACCCATCAAATAAACGTTAAATCTTCTAAATTTTCTTTTTTTTAACTTTTCCTGTCCAGCATCATAGCAAGCAGAATGATGGTGTCTGGTTCCTTTATTTTATTGGACATATTTTACTTTACCAAGAGGAGCTTTATAAACATAAGACCCCTCTTGATATTCTGGATTAATTTATTTTATTTGGTTTGTTATTTTAATACTTAAATACAATTGTATTTTACATAATATTGCTGGAGGGGGAGGGAAATTAAGAGGGAGGGTGAACCAAAATATCCAAAATCAGAAAAGAAAAGAGAGAAGTGAGGAAAGAAAGAGAGAGAGAAAAAAAAAGATTACATCATCACAGCCACAGAAACGTTAAATCTTTTAAATTTTCTTTAAAATATTTATATTTTTTCCTGCTGTTTCGTTGAATAAAAAGGTTCCCAGACTGTGACGAGTTCTACCCCCGTCCCGTTGACCTACTGTCCAGCTCGGACTCGACCGACTCGCCCGTCTCCGTGCAGAGGGACTACGGCTTCTGGTGTCCCCGCGAGCTGAAGATCGACCCCGAGCTGGGCTACTCCTTCATGGGGGTGCGCGACTGCTCCCCGCCGTGCCCCAACATGTACTTCAGCCGCGAAGAGCTGGCCTTCGCCCGCTACTTCATCGGGGTGGTGTCCATCATCTGCCTGTCTGCCACGCTCTTCACCTTCCTCACATTCCTCATCGACGTGTCGCGCTTCCGCTACCCGGAGCGGCCAATCATCTTCTACGCCGTCTGCTACATGATGGTGTCGCTGGTCTTCTTCCTGGGCTTCCTGCTGGAGGACAAGGTTTCCTGCAACGCCGCCGCGCCCGGTAGGTTCAGGGCCTCCACGGTGACGCAGGGCTCCCACAACAAGGTGCGTCCCCGACTCTGTGTCCGTCTCGCTTTCCTGTCGGCGCCGCTGACCTCCTCTCTCTCTCCCCGCCTCAGGCCTGCACGCTGCTCTTCATGGTGCTCTACTTCTTCACCATGGCGGGCAGCGTCTGGTGGGTCATTCTCACCATCACCTGGTTCCTGGCCGCCGTCCCTAAGTGGGGCAGCGAGGCCATCGAGAAGAAGGCGCTGCTGTTCCACGCCTGCGCCTGGGGCGTCCCCGGCGTCCTTACCGTCACGCTGCTCGCCATGAACAAGATCGAGGGCGACAGCGTCAGCGGCGTCTGCTTCGTGGGCCTCTACGACCCGACGGCGCTGCGCTGGTTCCTGCTGGTGCCGCTCGGCCTGGACGTGCTGGTGAGGACGGCTTCTCTGTTTTTTTTAGTAAAGCTTTTAATTTATTATTTTTAATTTTAGAAGATGAGAATTTTTATATCTTCTATTTTTTTACTCTCTTCATTTTTTATTATTTTTACTTATGCTGAGATTTTTCACATATATTGAGACTTCGTTTCACTAGATATAGAAAAAGGGAATATCGGTACCTTGTTTTGAGTTAAAAGTATCTCTTTTTTTGCAATTTGCACAACTATATCCTCGTTATGGTCGTTAAAGGTTATATTTTATCATTTTAATACACATATACTTTAATTTCAGTCAAATATTTAGATGCATATGTGCTTTTGATCCTTAATAAAGTGCATTTAGCACTCAGTGCTGTAAATTTGAACTGTTTATTTGTTTACTTGACCAAAGAAATGCATATTGAGATAATTATTGTATATTGTGATTACAGAAAAAATTTGTGAGATATGAAGTTTTGGTTCATATCGCCCAGCCCTAATTCTTACCTTTTTCTATTTTATCTTGGTTCTTTATGTATTTATATTTATACTTTTAATGTTTTGCAATTTTTTTCCCCCAACAAAATTATTTTTTGTTATTTTATGGCCAAATTAGTTTTCTTGTTCTCATATTTTCCTTTTTCTTCCTTGTTTAAAACTGTGACTTTCTATTGCCTGTTGTACTAACAAAACTTGACCCTGAACAAATAATTATTATAGATAAGGAAATTATCAAAAATGTTTTATGAACAAAAGAAGTTTTATTTGTTTAGAACGTCATCTGCATTGATTGCATTGATGCATTACATGCAAATCAATTTTCCTTTTTTCTACTTTGATTCCCATTTAAACCAGTTTGAATCGATTTTAAATGATTTTCGATGTATCGTTACATCCCTAGTGCTTTATAAATAAAGAGTGATGGATTGGTCGATGTCGTCCAGGTGGGCGTCGTGCTCCTGCTGGCCGGCATCGCCGCGCTGAACCGCGTCCGCATGGAGATCCCTCTGGAGAAGGAGAACCAGGAGAAGCTGGTGAAGTTCATGATTCGTATCGGCGTGTTCTCCGTGCTCTACCTGGTTCCTCTGCTCACTGTCTTAGCCTGCTACCTCTACGAGAGCAACTACAGGAGCGTCTGGGAGACCACCTGGGTCCAGGAGAAGTGCAGGGACTACCACATACCCTGCCCCTTCCAGGTAACGATCCCACCCGCTGTGTGGTCTGCTTTCACTGCTTTCACTGGTTTTTATGCAGAGCTTTTCATGAAATACTTTATAATAGGACTGGGCAATAAATCGATTTTATCGATAAATTGAATTTGCTATTAATGAGGATTTAATTTTTTGAAAATCGAGATTTTCTTAGCAGGAAATATTTTGCCGACATTACCTTCCCTCACCTGTCCAACTGTATGCGTGAAAGTTATATTTTCATTGTTTACAGTAGCAGGGCCTTAAAATATCTGCACTTTGAATTTAGGTCAACTCCCTGAATGGGTGATTTGAAATAAAATGATGTTTTCCATAAAATCTAATATTTGTGATCTGTTTTAATGAAAAAGACAGGAAGATTAAAGAAAATCAATTAAAATCGAAAATCGGATTTGGTTTTATCGCCATATCGCCCAGCCCTACTTTATAACCTTTACAGGTTAAATCATGACACTGGTTCTGTTAGCCTTAGAACAAAAGTGGACTTATTCACACAAATTAGATCAGCCGATCACATGTCAGCATCTCAAATCATCTAGTCATGTAGACATGATGAAAATCTTCCTGAAGTTCAGTCTGAGCATCAGAATGAAAATGTGAACGAGTGATGTACACTACATCGTACTCCCGTACAGCTCATAAAGTGGATACAAAACAGTAACGAACAAAGCTTAACGTTCACCACATTGATATTTTAACAATTTTATTGATGAAGAAACAGAATCACATCATTTAATGGTCCAGTTTGTTTACATGGTGCTCGGCGCTTCCTTTTACGTCACAGGAGTTTCTGATGCATCTGCTGACGTAGACGTGTTCAGAAAACTCCGGTGTGGTGTCCGAAATCTCCTTCCATCTTCCCTGACGTAGTGGACTATTTCTTATACAAGATGTAGGGGATAGGGAGTGAGTGATTGCACGATTTCCAGCACAGCTAATGATTCCGCCGGACTCCAGCGGCTTTTACGTCTCAGTCTAACAGAGCAGCTCTGGATGTGGTGGAATGGACTTTCAGAGCTTCCAGCTCGTCTCATGAAGCCTTTAAGAATCACTTAAACATCTGTCTCAGTTCCTTTCAGCCAAAAATCTCCTGCATTTCCTCCTTCAGCACCTCTTTTTATGCATTTTTCTGAAAATGGAGGCTTTGACTGCAAGCACGGAGTCTCAGATGATTCCTGCTTTATAATCTGTACCATAAACCCGTCGCTATGTGAGAATCAGAGCAGTAACCCACTAACGTCATACACAACAACAATGTACAGTGGAAATGATGCTGCCGGGGGTAAAATCACAACTTTTCATCCCGCTGTGCTCATGAAAGCTCCCACGCATGCATAAACACACACACACACACACACACAGACTATATTTATCTGTAAATTCTCCCCGAGGCTCAGACTTCCTCCGTGTTGCTCGCAGACGAGCAGCTTCAGTAACCTGGACCGACTTCTGCTGCGTCTCCGTACGCGGTTTTCGGCCTCGCGTCGCCGCGGTAACGAGCGTATCTGTGGACCGTGGGCTACTCCGCCTGGTCCGCTCATAATGAGGTCATCATGACGGCGACGTTCTGCTCCGATGCAGGAAACGATGACCTGGTTTTTCTGTGAGGGGACAGCGGGAGAATTTTCTGTGGAACAGAGAGGAAGAAGTGCAGCGACGCTCATTCACCCAGAACGAGTCGGCGCCTTCGCCCGCAGTGAGGACGTGCTCAGTATTTTTACACATTGAAGTCTGGTTAAACCACACGAGACGTGTGTGTGTGTGTCCTTCATGCAGCTGTGCCCAGATGTTACAGTAAAAACACTGAAGCAGCAGAGACAGTGGAATAAATATTTATATCCGTCTCTGGAGGTTTGACTCACACCAGCTGAGCTGAGCGGTCCGGCCAGAAAGCATCACGCTCCGACCAGTAAGGATGTTCTGGCTGTCTGCAGGTGGAGCGCACCAGCCGGCCCGACCTCGTCCTGTTCCTCATCAAGTACCTGATGATGCTCATCGTGGGCATCCCCTCCGTCTTCTGGGTGGGCAGCAAGAAGACCTGCTTCGAGTGGGCCAGCTTCTTCCACGGGAAGGGACGCAAAGAGTACGTCTTCCATCAACACACACGCACACATAAACACACACACACACACACACACACACACACGCACACACACACACACACACTGGCGATGTGTGATCAGATCCCAGTTCATCCCAGTCTGCAGTCGTTAATCACACACAAGCATGATTCAGCTCACTCAGAGTGTATGTGTGCGGTTATTATTCTGCTTTTACAAACATCTGCCGGTTCTTAGGAAAACTTTCCAGCGTCTTCCTCCGTTTCCCAGCAGAGTGGGGATGTCACGATTTAAGATTTTCTAAGTACGATTATTGTTTAAGGAATAATCATGATTTTACTATTATTATGTTTTAATTTCACAACACTGGAAATGTCTAAAATAACATGAAAACTCCTTTTTTGTTAAATTTTATTTGTGTGTTGATGTCAAGAAAACCGAATATGGCAACAAAATAAACAGAAATACCGTTAAAATTCCCATTGGAATTTAAAAAAATAGAATAAGAAACTTAAAAAATGTAAAACTTAAATTGCAATTTGAAAATTTAATCAAAAAAAGCTACAGTATTATATCAATGAATATGAAATGCTAAAAATAAATTTAAACTTTAAGATTTCGGTGATTACAATGAAACTATATTGACATTATTAAATGACGATATTTAGGAAGCTTTACGATTATTAATTCAAGCTTCTACTACCGCGATTAATCGTGAAAATAAGTAATCGTGACATCCCTACAGCAGAGACGTCATGACGGGCGACAGACCTGCAGCCAGCCGGTCTGATCGCTCACGTCTGGCCGATGGTTCATTCAGAGAATAAAAACAAAACGGTTGTTAAAGGAAAAAAGCAACAGAAACATTTTTTAAATCCTGTATTATGTTTTCATGTCGTTGACCTCTGATGTTGCTGCAGATATAAATCAGCCTCGTCTCTGATCTGATGAATTTGCATGCTTTAGAAACTAGGAAAAGTCCTACTGGGAGTGATGGGGAACTGGGCATGTTTTATTGTTACAGAGGTAAAAATGTAGATGATCGACGCCTCCATCAGCGGTCAGACTCCAGGGATTTCCCCTGCATCGTGTCTGAGTCTAACCTTAAAGCCTCTGAAAGGCCGTAAACGTGAAATGATGCGCTGGCGAACAAATGAAAGTCTCTGAGCTTTATCGTCTGGCTTTCTGAAGATTTCTTTCTTCAACCATCTCGTCTTCATCGTTGTGTCAGCAATCCAAAAATACAATCCCTCTCATCTTATTCCAGTGATCACAATAACCAAAAACTGTAACGATTTATCGTAGCGTAGCGGTCAAAAACCTGTTTGCTCTCGTTTCTTAAAGGACGCTTTTACCTGTATGACACTGTTGGTTACCTCCATAATGACCCCTACTGGACAGTTTTAGCGCTGTGGAAAATGGCTCCACATTTATCTTAGGAGCACCGTGAGGACCTGAGATAAGCAGATATATGATGGGAAGGGTGAATACTTCACTACAGAGCTGGGCAATATATTGAGATTTTCAGAAATATCAAGTTTCTGTCATCCAAGATTCAGAATGAGAGTTGTTTGAGTGAAAAACAAAATCTCGTTTTGAGCATTTTGCACAATTGTATCTTTATTATGGCCATTGAAACATAATTTTTATTATTTTAATACACATGTACTTTAATTTCAGTCAAATATTTTCATTTATAAATGAAAGTTCATAAATAAAAGTGCATTTAGCACCTAAGGCCATAAAAAACATCCGGATGCAGACGGACGTAGGAATGGAAACGTGGATGAAATGCAGAGGTGGAAGGAGTACTGATGATTTGTACTCAAGTACAAGTACTGTTGCATTTGCTTAAACTGTACTCAATTACAAGTAAAAGTACAAAGTACTCTTCTCAAAAACTACTCAGGTTATGAATTACTTTTTAACTGATGGATATTTAATTGTGTCGTTAGAAGCAGGCATTTGATTCAATTAACCTGTAAAACATTACGTTCAAAGCCCTTTTCTCAGATGAACAATGTATAGAAGAAATACACATAAGGAAGTTTATGGTTAAGAAATTACCTGAGGAGAAATTTTGTTTGTTCAAAAAAATGATAAAAAAATTTTTGAACCTGCATAAAACGATAAAAAAAAATTCCTAATAAACTGTGAACAGGCAGGTTGGTGTCATACTCGCGTAAACATACTAACCTTTCTGTCACACTTCACTTTCTGAACCATTTGTTTAGTTGTCAGTGCTAATTTTCAAAGTTTACCAAGTCTGTCTGGTATTATTCTATTTTCAGCACGATTAAAGTTTGGTGTCTGGAAGGTGCAAATTATGGGTGAACTCAGTAACGATTTATAATTTTAAAAGTAATGAAGTAGATTACGTGGTATAAATTGTACTCAATTATGAGTAAAATTACACATTTTGAAAAAATACTCAAAGGTATAAGTACCCAAAAATGTACTTAAAGGAGCTTTACCGGATATTATTTTAATCTTTGTAGGAAAACTGGTTTATACACGGTAAATTATGTGGTAAAAGGGGGAAGTCCACTCGTACATATGCACAGCCAATGAGTCTTTCATTTATTTAATGTAGAATATAATATAGAATAGAAAATAGAACCTCATAATGTAGAATAATTCTTAGATTAAAATAATATCAGGTATCGCTGCTTTAATTACAGTAACTTAGTATTTGTAATCTGTTACTTCCACGTCGGATGAAATGATGGGTAGGATGGGGGGATGGAGGGGGGGGCACCTCCAGATGTCCAGACTTTAGTTTTTCTCCGGACTCTGAAGATCTTCTCTGCACCCCCCTCCCCCCCCAAACTCAGAGCATTAACCCCGTCTCCCACTGCCTGCTCCACCCACTCCTCCATCCTCTCCTTCCACGCCCGCCTCCCCGGCACCTTCCCCCTCTCCCTCCCCACCCTCCTGCGTCTCTCCCTGCCCACCCTCCCCCTCTCGTCCTCTTCCTCCCCCTCCTCCCCCCCCTGCTGCAGTGGGATGGTCGACGGCAGCCGGCAGGTTCTGCAGGAGCCCGACTTCACGCAGCTGCTGTTCAGAGACCCCAACACCCCCATCGTCAGGAAGTCTCGGGGCACGTCCACGCAGGGCACCTCCACCCACGCCTCCTCCACCCACCTGGCCATGCTGGACGAGCCGCCCAGCGCCAGCACCAGCCGCGCCGGCTCGCTGCGCAGCGCCCGCTCCAAGATGAGCAGCTACCACGGAAGCCTGCACCGCTCCAGAGACGGCAGGTTGGTTTCACCTCCATCGTTTATCATACACCCCCACCTTCACCCTCCCCGGTCTCCTGAAGCTCCTCCTCCTTCCTCCGCAGATACACCGCCTCCAGTTTCCGTGCGGCGGAGGAGCGGCCGGCGTATGGCAGCATGCCGCGCCTCAGCGACCGGTCCGGAGGCGGCAGCGCGGAGCGGCTGGACAGACTGGGATCCACGCTGCGGCTGGAGGGCCGGTCCCGCCACAGCAGCTTCAGGGACCTCAGCTCCGCCCCCCAGCCAGGAAACGGGATCCGCCGGGTGCTGGAGGACGACGGATTCACAGCTTGATGGGAGTCTGACGGACTGAGCCGCCCAGTTCATCCTGGTCTGTCGGGTCGTGGAGGAGCAGGAAGTACATCCTGGATCTTTGCCTTAAACGCCCTCGAGCTGATCCCAAAAAGCTGTTTCCCAGTTCTCCCACAGTGGGCTCTGTGGTTTTAATGGTGGCGTGTAAAAAACGCAGGAAGATGAAGTTTAACTGTTGGACCTACTTTTCCTTTCTCACCCTTTCGCCCTCCTCTGGCTTTTTGTACATTTTCTTCCTGTTTTTTATCTGGTCATTCTGGCTGTGGACTTTTCCAGTCAGCTGATGCTTTTTACTCCTCCTGGTGACTTTCTTTCCCACAAATGTCCACACATGGAAAAAAAACCTGCTATGAATCAATATTTTATTATAAACTACTTCAGACCTGCTATAAACAATCAATTCATTCGTTTTCTGGACATTATTTTCAATCTTTAATCTAAATAAATTACTATTTACTCTTGGCGCCCCCTGGTGGGCAAACAGCTCCAGTGCAACTATTAAAACTAAGTTTTCTTCGTCTGTTTACAACTGGAAAACGTGAATGTGGTGAAATGCCAGAAAAATGTCAAATGTATGTTTAGGAAAAAAGCTGCAATGTAAACTGGAGGTTTAAGCTAATCTGATGCAACAGCAATGATAATTTCTAGTCAACGGTGAGTTTTCCTGCACGCTGGTCAGAACATCGGCTTAACTCACCTCTCAGATCCCAATAACATTTTCTGATCGGATCGGACTCCGTTAGTTTACATCAGAGGTGCCCAAGTGCGGTCCTCGAGAGCTACTATCCTGCAACTTTCAGACGCACACCTTCCCCAGCAGCCCTGGTTTACATGAAGCATTTTTGGCTTTAATCAGACTTCTATCCATGGAAACATGTGTTTCGTATTCTTGAGCAGGTCTGGAGTTGTTTATGAAAAAAAGGTGAAAAAATATTGATGTGCGACAACATTACTGTTTTTGGACATTTTTTGAGCCTCGAAGTTCAGCAAAAATTAGTAAATTTGGTGGGAGAAAGGTTAAAGCCCTTTAAACAAAACATGTCCAGCAGTTGCACTCGCTTTTTATCTCCTTTGTACCATTTCTGATTGTACGTCACAAGTTTCATACTTCAGCTCTTTTTCAGCTCTGATACTCGAGTTATTTATAAGTTTGAATGTCAGTGATGTCTGATGTTAAAAGGGAAGAAAAAGAAGAGCTGAATCCAAACTCCGGCCTGATGAAGGGTGCAGACAAAATGCAAAGAAACTTTGAACGAACATCTTTAAGTGAAGAGACGAATCTTTCTTTTGCATCGTATGAACAAAGAGTTCGCTCTTCAATTAAAGCCCTGAGTAGTTTGTGTCCTCTTAGCTGCTGTAAACGTTAGAGCGTCGCCTCCTCTAGTGGCAGAACTTGTTCATAGATGTACAAACTGAGCCTCTGTTCATTTGTAATAAAGGTTTTTTTAAAAAAGACCTGCAGATGTTTTTTATAGCAACATGAAATGACCACACAGCGACACACACGGGGTGTATTTGTAACAGCCCTCCGCTTTATTGAAATACATCGGAGTCAGGTTAATATAATGAGTTCTCCACGTAAGTGTGGCAGCCAGTTCCATACATTTTTTTGTTGTTTTGTCTTGTTTTGACCTTACACCTTAAATATTTTTTGTGCAAAAAAGAATCTACATCACCTGTAGTGGGTTATCCTCAGTAAAACGCCCAAACCGTCCAAAAAAAAAAAGAAATAA
>JBBBVT010000024.1:3248339-3296890 GCA_037177035.1 Craterocephalus eyresii | reverse complement strand
ATTTAAATTTTTTGATTATCATTTTTACTTGTCTTGTCGGGCATTACAGTAGCAGAATGTTGGTCTTGATACTGTGTTGTTTTTTCATAATTGAAATTATGAAAAAAATATAGCGAAAAGATTTTTGCAACAATTTTTCTTTTTCTCCACAAAAATCTGCAATTTACATCAAATCGGCACCCAAAAAATCATAAAGGAATCGAATCGGGAGGAAACCATATCGTCCCAGCTCTAATGTATAAATATATTAGTGCTGTCAGTCGATTAAAATTTTTAATAGCGAGTAATCGCATATTAATCACATTATCTTTAAAATCCTTTATTTTCATCTATTTTATTTCATTATATCTTTTAACAGGATATTTGTCATGATCTTAAAATCATGTTAGCTGTTAGTTTTTTGATGTTGTAGCTGTCTTTATGTGAGATATACTGTGAGAGTTGTGATTTCCGAGCTACCTTGAATGCATCGCAGTGCTGCAGAGCATTCTGTCTGACAACGCAAGTTGAAGTTTCCTTTCTTTTCTCGTGTTCACAACTCACCACACAGAGCCTCATGTTAAGCTGGCAAGCACGCCTGATCAAGTAGCATGGAACAAACGTCTGCAACATTCTTGTTGTTTTGTTTCCGGTCTGACTAGATCCGGTGTAGCTTTGTAGTTTTCTAACTTGACGAGCTGTTTTCAAAATCATGGAGAAAAACTACAAAGGGTTGTCCCAAATGGAACGAGCGTTAATCTCGAGCTAAAAAAGATTCACGCTGTTAAAATGGATTTCAGTTAATGCCATTAAAAACACGTTTTTACAGCAGCAGACATGGGTAATTTCTCAAGAGGAGACATCTAAGTATCATATTAAAGCTGCTGTGTGCAATAAAAATGAAATCATGCTTTATTCTGCTGAGATAATGTTAAAAAATTTACACATAAAATTTATTGGATGCACCTTCGCTATGAAACTACATTATTATTTCATTAATAAAGCAGGAAATAAGCTCAGGCAGCTCGTTACACTAATATATATATATCTCTCTTCTGGATATGAGATACGAGGATATCACTTATTACGGAGGACTAAAAACCATACAGAGCTCTTACCGGCCATCTTGTTTCTGAAGTAGATGAGGCGCACCGTCTCCAGGCCCAGTAGGTTCAGAGAGCCGTCCACATTCAGAGGTCGCACCTACAGAGAAGACGTCAGTCATCAGGAAATCTTCTGTATATAGACGGGATTCACTCTGTACTACACTCGTCTGCTAATTATAACTATTATTCATCCCAGTAAAGAAAAATTCTTCATAGAAACTCAATTTACTCTAGACTGGAAGTTATAATAAATATAAATTTGCTTAATTATAATTTAATCTTATAAGACTTTTTTAAAAATGTAATTTGATTTAAAAAATAATAAAAACCAAACAAACAAAACGACCCTGACCAATGAGAGAATACCTGCCAGCAGGTGTGGAAGTCTGACGGAGAAACACCTGACTGCAGTGATCACCTCCAAGGACTGTTCAACTAAATATTAGCTTGTGAGTGATGTAATTAAATTAAATTAAATTAAATTAAATCAAAATCAATTTAATTAAATACATTTTTTTATTGTTTTAAAAATATTTCTATTGAACTACAATTCAAAAGCAATGTCATGATTTTCATAATTTTTTGTATATATATTTTTTTATCCATTTCAGCTCATTAACGGCTGATTTTTTAATATTGAATAATTGAATATGAATATGAATAATTTAATTAAGTCACTGACCTTCTTCAGAGGGATGGTCTGGATCCACTCCATGGTGTTGACGTCGAACACATCCACGGCATTCTCGCTGTACACCGACAGGTAGGGGGCGTTGTAGCCTGAGGCAGAGCAGACACCAGTTCATACAGGCATGTGAAACCATCATGTTTGTGTGCTACTGAACACAGCGGCGCTTACAGGCGGCGTTGGGCAAAGCCGGCCACATCAGCTCCTGCTGGCGCGAGCGGCGGCCGTGAGAGTCCACGTACACCCCGATGGAGCTGAAGCACAGCAGCAGCTCTTTGCTGGAGATCTCCACGGCGCACAGCGCGCCCAGGCCCTGCTGCGGGATGAAAGCCAGCGTGTGGTCCTCCGGGTGCAGCAGGCTGACCGGGGACACGTCGCCGTGGACGCTGGGGGGGGGGTCAGAGGCGGTTACACTCGTTCAGAGGCCAGTGAGTGGGAGCTGTGGTGTCGTGTGCAGGCCGTACCTGTAGCGCATGAAGCCGGACTGATAGCCCACGTACAGGCGCTCACTGAGCAGAGCCACCCACTGGATGGGCCCCGGGGCTTGGAGCTCCCGCAGGAAGCGGTGGCGGCTCTTACTCTTGTTCACCTGCAACATCAGAGACAAACCCATGAACGTCTGCAATGAAACGGGTGTAGGACTACGCTTACACTGCAGGTACCAGTAATACGAATGTGACATGAAACTGTCTGAAGCCCTATTCTGACGGGATTAGTATTACCGACATGTAATTTGTAATAATTGTTAATCGTGTGTGAATTGACCATGTCAGTGACTTGCGATGTAATAATTCCCCCGCATATTACCTACCATAATTTGCTGATAATACTACTCCTATGCAAACAGGCATCTCTTTGATTCGGACAGAAATGGGTGGGATGACGTGGGTTTTGCAGTATTTACTGAAGAGACGATGACTACAAGACTACATTATTCCAGATATTATTTCCTTCAGTGCACTCAATAAAAACATTATTTGCTAAGACCTGAGCTGTAGTTATAACGGGGCGTCAGACAACATTTTTACATGAGAACAGCTGCAAGGCTGAGAGATGAACCTGCAGACCAGATGGATCTGTGTGATCTGAACAATAAAACACTACAATGATCTGATGAAGCTGAATAGCGTTTTATTGTTAAAATCGGTCGGATCAACTTCGCTTTTCATCCACTGACGTCCTGCCTGGATGATCCGCTCTGGCAGCCTGTTTAACTTTAGAGAACCACGACGTGACGGAGCTTCTGGCTTCAGTACCGCTGCGCCTGATGGGACGTCTGGTTATAAAGTAGAAATAATCGGACGTAAATTATCGCCGCATTCTAAACCATAAATAGCAGGATGTGCCCGTGCATAGATGTGAGTTTGCATCAGCACCAAAGCCTGGACCTGCGCACACAAATTACGGGCGTCACCCACAGATGACGTCGAGGTCGAATGCATATCTGATACGTGTCGCATGGCTGTTTAGACTGCGGCCACATTTAAAAAGATCGAATACTAGGGATGTAATGATTGACTAAAGCCAAGATTCAATTTGATTCTCGATTTTAAGTTCTTGATTTCGGCTTTTTGACATTTTTTTCCCAACAAAATCTATTTTTGTTATTATAGGACCAAATGAATTGTCTTTTTCTCATATTTGCCCTTTTCACCCTTCTTTAAAACTGTGACCTTGTTTAAAACTAGGTTATAACTAAACTTAACACTGAACAAATAATTATTAGAGATATGGATATGATCACAAATCATTTTATGAACAAAAGAAGTTTTATTTGTTTTGAACGTCATCTGCATTGATTGTTTTGATGCATTGCATGAGAATCGATTTTCCTTTTTCCCACATTGCTTTTCATATTAACCAGTTTGAATAGATTTTAAGTCGATTTTTGAAGTATCGTTACATCCCTGTCGGATACGGATCGGATCTGGACTACCTCCTGATGTGGCCCAGATCGGAAATGAAAAAGATCAGGCTTGAAGTAGCTTGGGGTGTTTACACTGGGAGGAATATATATGATCTGTGTCTTGGGGGCAAAAAGATCGGAAATAGTTGCCGTCTAAATCCTTGTCTCACCTCGAAGCAGATGATCTTAGTCTTGGTGACGGCGCAGAGGCAGGTTAGGGCGCCGCTGCGGACGGGCCCCGACACGATGCTCTGGCAGCCCTTCGTCTCGCCGAGCTTCTGGGGCTCGATCTCACGGCCGTCCAGGGCCTGCGTGGGGAAGAGGCGGACGTGGCGGTTCCTCCCCGAGACGACGGCTAGCAGCTGCTCCTGCGGGATGAGGTGGATGTGCAGCACCTTCTTACTGTCGCCCACCCGGATGATTTCTGAGGACGAGAGGAGGCGAGAGGGGGAGGTTAGGATTGCAGATGAACAAAGGTGAGACCGACTCCGGGGGAGCTCACCGTCTTTGGTGACGTGCACGACGAAAAGGCCTTCCTCGTTGCCCAGCGCGACACGCTCGTGATCTGAGGACAAATGAAAACGTTCGATTCAGAGGCGGAAGGAAAAAACAAACAGGTTTCTCTGATCTGTTAGATCTGCCCGTCCCACCGATGATAGCAGCAGACTGGGTGGTCTTGATGAGCGGCAGCGTGCTGTCGTACGCCTCCTTGGGGACGTAAACGAAGCGATCCTTGAGCTTGTTCTTCTTGAGGATGCGGTGCAGCTCGTTCAGGAGGCCCACCCACTTGTTCCGCTCCTGGTCGCTGTCGGCCAGGATCAGGATGGACGTCTTGTTGCTGCTGGAGGGGGAGAGCTGCGACGCCGTCACCTGCAGGAGGAGGGAGTATGTGTGACACATTTAGCCGTTTGTCCGCAGAGATCGTTTCCTCCCACCAGTAAAAACGTTACGTTAGAACAAAGACTCACTCTGAATATGCAGGGGATGTCCTTGCGGCTGGCGTGGATGACGTCCGAGGCCAAGACGGAGCTGACCGAAAACTCCTCGTCCCTGAAGGAAGCGATCGATGCGAGGTTAGAAAACACTGGAGAACAACTAAACTCTAACCATACAGGAGGCTAACTTCAGTGAGGGATCTCAGCTTGTTCCTGCAGGCTATTAAAGACACAAAACAAACATTTGTTTCATTCTTTTCATGAGTCGCTGAATTACAGGAGGTTCCTGCTTCTCTCCCACATCACACCTGTGCAGCAGATCAAACTAAACTGCAGCGAATCATTTCTGGACTTTTTGTTCTTTGACTTTAGTCCCCAAATTTATTTCTTGCAAAGTTGTTAAAACAAAGCAAAACCACCAGAGAGACTTGTTCTTCTTTCAATGAATGAAAATGAACTTTTCCATAAATCCAGTTTGAATTCAGCTTAATGTTTGATCTTCAAGAGGATTTTTATCATAGACAGAGATAGATAGATGATAGGGGGGTACCGATTCATCGATATATCGATTTTATATTCCTATGATTCAACAGATCGATATGTGCTTGGCAAGATCGTAGTAAAATCGCTATTTACCCATCTATTATCGTTATAAAATATTGATATCGATACGAATCGATATTGAGAAATAATACTTTGGAGTGAAGCACGAAAGATTTTATTTTTGCACTTTTTTGTTGAGAAAATAGCGGAAGTAGCAGGTTATTAAAAGATTGTTTGCACCAACTCTACTTTCATTTAAAAAATTGTATAATTATTGAAAAAAGTTTAGCTGCTGGTGATTCAACTTGGTGAGGTGAACTTAATAAAAACAAAAAAAGTTGGGAATTGATTTGCTATTAATTCTTGTTTCTTGTTTTGTTTATACCCATATTTTTAATTTGTACTTGATTTATACTAGAAACTAAGATTCTTCTTACTGAGAAACTTCCATGCACTGTCCAGCATCCAGGTATTTGTGACAATCACACTGGTTGAATTTTTGATGATAGTTGTTGATAGATATACTGAATCAATTTCAAGTCACTGAATCGTTTCGGATTGTATCGTTCTAAATGAACTAGAATCATTCATGAATCGAATTGTAACCACAAACTGTGATATGAATCGAATCGTTGTTAAAATGAATCGTTACATCCCTAATAGATAATGATGAAAAGAAAAAGTTCAGAAAATAAGCAACACAAAGAAACAAAAACATAATAAACCACAAAATTAATTTACAAAAAAGTAAAAAGAACGGATGAATCTTCCTTGTAAATAGTGCCCTAATTAAAAAAACTAGGATATTAATTAACTTATCATTTTAAACTTAATCTTCCGTTTTCATGATGATCTGCTGTCGTTTTACATCATCGTGTAAACCCGGTCCTAACACTCGGCTGTCTTTCTGCTGGTTGTTAGGATCACACACAGCAGGAAGCAGTGGGAGCTCGTTCTGTTACCTCATATCAATGACCTGGCTGATGATGACGCTCGGCTGGGTTACTTTTCCTTCTCCCAGCTCATACAGGAACAGCTTGAAGTCACACACCACCGCCATCGCCCTCTGCCAGCCCTTCTTCACCCCCGTTGGTTTGGGCACCTGCAGCAGACACAAGCACTTCAACTACGAAGCACCTGGACGGATCCATCCAGAACCACATTCGCTTCCCCGAGTCCACCACCACGTCCACACACACCCACCCGGACATGGCCCTCATACGCGGTACCGATCCCTCTCTGCGGGTCGATGCCCAGCGGGCCCTTCGTCTGGTCCTGGGGAACCGGACACACAGCGGGAGCCTTGTCCGCACAGGTCACATGGCAGGAGAAATTACACACTGCGCACAGAGAAACACACACAGTCAGATACACGGCAGGAGAAACACACACTTTCATGTTTTTTTTTTCTGAAAACGTTGTTAGTTTGTGCAAAAGCCCCTAAAAGGTGAGAGATTCTCGTTTTCTCACCTTCACACGTACAGCCTTGCCGGATAATTCCCACCATCAGCGAGGTGCACTGGTTACACTTTGTGGGCGTGTTGAAGGTTTTCACGATAAACTGATGTGCTTTGGGCTGCGGAGTAACACAATCGGTTATTAAACACTGCAACATGTTTGTTGTAGGCATAACTAGTAGAGTGTACTAATAGTAATAGTAAAAGTAGTAATAGTAGGAAAAGAATGTCTAACCTTCGGTGATGAGCGTCCAATACTGCCATACCCTCCTGAGCGCATGGATGGGGTCTGAACGGAGCGAGGCGGATGGTCTATCAGCTGCAGAGCAAACAGAAACACTGAGCGGAGACGTCCATCATCTCTCCGACAAATCATCCACTGATCCTCATTAACAGCCAAAAGATTATTAGATTTATTTCATAATCTAATTAATTTATTTTCTTTAGTTTCATTTCACTTTAATTCTATTTTCATTTTATTTTATTTCTCTTTTTTGGATATTATTTTACTTAAGTCAGTTCCATTTAATATTTTTTTAATTTGATAATTTTGTTCAAATTGTATTCAATTTTATATTGCACTATTCTACTCTCGCTTATTTTTCTTAACTTTTTAATTTATTCCATTTTATTTTACTCTCATTTTATTATATTTAATTTTATATCAAATCTATTTAATGTCATTAGATGCAGTTTTATTTCAACATTATTCTCTGTTTTTACTTCATTATATTAATATTTTCTATTTTATCTTATTTCGCTATAATTTTATGTCACTATTGTATTATAATTGTTTAATTGTTTAATTGTAATATAATTTCTGCTTTATCTTACATTGTTTCATGAAATTCTATTATATTTTATTATACTTGTACCATCCTCTTTCAGCTTATCTGGGGTCGGGTCGCAGGGGCAGCAGCCTAAGCAGGGAAGCCCAGAGCCCCCTCCTAGGCCAGCCGGGAGATATAAACCCTCCAGCGGGTACCCTATGCTCTCCTCCCGGTTATTCTATTATATTTCATATCTTTCTATTTTTATAATTACATTTATTTTATTCTAGTTGATCTTATTCTTATTTTATCATTCTATATTAAACATTATTTTATTTTTTTCATTTCAATGTTTTACTTTATTTCATTATTTTTCTAATGTGTTTATCTTTTTGGAGATGGGTTTAGTTGCTTACACTTTCTTCTACAGCATCAGTTGAAATAAGCTGAAACTTTAAAAAAAATTGAAAATCAACTGTAAATAATACAAGCAAAAATGATGAAGCCTGTATATATGTTATGTCAGTCATGAAATAATATTTAGTTGACATTTCTTTGAGGCGATCACAGTTTCTGTAACTCTCCATCGGACTTCTGCACCTGGCAGGTATTCTTTCATTGGTCCTTGACGTTTTGTTTGTTTGGCTTTTTTTTACTTTTTCAACTCAATTAATTTAAAAATAATTTGCTATATTACTTAATTATAATTTAGCAGACTTAAGTTATTCATTACTTTTTTTATTCTCCAGTTATTTCAGTGACTATTGAGAATTTACAGTTTTTTTTAGTGGAAGGTAAGAGATCAAATCATGACACAAAAAATGCAGCAGAAGTAAAAAACAAACAAACAAAACAAAAACAATGGAAGTCTGAAGTCTGAAAACACAATGAGCTCAATTTAGTTTAGAGTCTGCAGGTTTACGTCTCCTCTCTCTGGGGTTCCTTGTGTTTTCCCATAACCAGATTATAACTCACAATGGATGGCTGGATCATGTTTGTTACAACATGACAAACATTCCTTGAAAGTTTCCAGGCTAGTTTCTGCTGCTAAGCTAGCGGGATAATCCTTGTGTCCGGCTGTGGTAGAATAAAAATAAGAAGCTGCGACGTTTCCTGACCTCTATGGGCTCCATATCGCTGGCCATGGAGGGGGAACGTGATCGGTTCTTGAGGTGGGACTTAGGGTCGTCTTCCCGGGATGGAGTGTTGGAGGGGGTGAAATTATCCATGGAGTCCACCTAGTTGATAAAAGAAGAAGAAATCACACAAGTTAGCATCCATGCTAACAGCATGCCACAGAGGGAAACTGACCGCCCACCTGGGTTTCTACCACACCCCCGCCGTGCTGGCCTAAAACGCCCAGATTATACCTGTACACCACAACCCATGCATCGCCATTCACCAAGCTACAACTCATAATAGGAAAACACCGACAGGCACAGGTAAACATCACCAATCCACACATTCATTTGAAACATTTAAGTGTTTTTAGACGCCCCGCCATGCAGCCAGACAGCCGAAACCACACAAACAAACACTCAGAGATGCTTACACGTCTGCCTTTGCTAGCTGGGCCAACGGATGGCGAGCGCTTCAGTGGCGAGAAGAGAGACAGAGGGATGTTAGAGAGGCTGTCTAACATGTTCAAGCACTGAGACAGAAACTTCACAGTGGGAGGATGACTTCTTACATCACACGGCGATTCCCAACCTCTCTTTTTAGCCAACATGTCAGATGTTTGTAGCGTTGTGGTTGGGAAGCACCATCAAGACGGTTTAATCACAAGGGGAGGACAGAAACTAAGCGGTGAGGATTGACAAATAGATGCACATGGATATGGGGAAGAAGATGCTTGGGGGGGGTCAGCGCAGCACAGAGAGTGAAGTTCTGGACAACTATGGAGCGAGGACAGGGACAAAAGGGCTGGAGCTCTAACAAGCAGAGGTACGAATGACAATGATTCATACCCCTCCACTAAAGAAAAGGCTGAATTATTCAGAATAAATCAAATTATTTGAGACTAAAAACAGTAAAATTTGCTAAATTATAATTCCATTTTTGCACATTCGTGTACAGCACTTTGTTTCAGCCGTGGTTGTTTTTTAAAGTGCTCTATAAATAAAGTTGAGTTGAGTTCCTGGACCAATGAAAACTCTTTGCTGATGAGATTCTATGTCCACAAACAAATTTTTTTCATGTTTAATAAAAGTACTGCTACGCCCGAGAATTGTTTTAGCTCCCTAAAGGTGAGTCGCTCCGGAGGCTCACAGGTTCCTTTCTGGAGAAGGAAACACATCTCTGCTATAACTTCACTCCTTTAACGATTCCTTAATGTTCGATTCATCCATAAACCAAACAATGTTTAGATAGCTGGGATGGTCGGGATGACCGGGGTCAGCTCTGCCAGGGATTGATCAGGAATCAGAGAAATGTGATTAATTCTTGACAATTAAAGACTGTGAGACTGTTCAGTACTTGTAAAGCTGACTATTATCTGATCTGACCGATACTGCTGCAAAGTACTCATACTCGTTAAAGTCAATTGATACCAGGAACCGATCCCAAATTATTACGCACAATTTTTTACACTTTAAATTTTTGTGCATTTTTATTTATATTTTATTTTTTATTTTCTTTCAACGCAGAGAGAAAAATAAAAACCTGTCTTCCAATTTACTGCATTTTTTTTAGGGTCGTAGAAGTATTGGTATCGGTACTCTGTATCGGCAAGTACTCAGATCGTGATCGTATCGGTTTGGAAAAAAGTGGTATTGTTGCATCCCTACGTTTAAGACTTGTGAAACACATTTCATTTCATTTAAGACTGGTAGAATTTACTGGTATTGTGAAAGTTTTACTTCAACATTTGTACATTTATGACTTACAAATTTTATCTGTATTTTAAGGATGAATTGTACTTTGTAAAATAAACAGCTTTTTAGACTTGTGGAATAAATCTTTACCTATAGATCAGATTTTTACCTGTACTTGTGTTACATTTACAAAGAGATGAAAGTTATAAAATATAAGTTCTATATCCTGTCTTTGCTGACAGTCCTGTTGACGAGGTTTATAACCACTAATCTGCGAGGTGGAGCGAGCACCTTATGCAAACGGGAATAATGTAACTTCCTCATGACTTTCAGTGGATCTGCTCTTCCTCACACAGACACACTCACAGCTTTTCTTATCTAGCTGCTACTGATACGTGGGCGTAAACACACATGAACCTCTATCTAACCAACTTACATCTTCCCAAAACTCAATTAAAGAGGATGAAGATGAGGAATAAGAGTCCTAACGGACCCGAGTGATGCAACAAAAAAAACAAAACAAAACAAAAGTAAGGACAGAAAAATTAAAAAAGCATGACGTTTAATCTCAGTCACATATATGAAAAATAATCTCCTCTGTGGAAAAACTTACATCAAACTGGTCGAGGGCAGAGGTGGGGGCGTTAAGAAAAGCCAAGAAGGAATTCTGGGAATCCTGGTGCTTGACACCTATAGACACAGAACAAATAACAAAACCGCGGTTCAGTATTAAAACATCAGAGGAGGACTTAAACTAAACGAGTCACAGGACTGGTTGTAAGAGCTGGCGCTGGTTTCATATGACGATATGCAGCACAAGATTTCATTTCTGGAATAAGGTGCAAAGACGACTAATGAGGCAGCTCGATTGTGACATAACTCAGTTTTCTGCGATAATAGTTTCAGTTCATCGTGTGCGAAGACATTAAACACGGGATATGCAACTACGTCTCCAGCTGGGCCTTATTTACAGACAAACAAACTCAGCAGGGCCAGAAATGGTCTTTTTGGCTTTTTCTTACACTTAAGTTTCAGTAATTCAAGTTACCAAACAAACTTAAGTCCACTATCTTTTATTCAAATTGAACAATAAATAAATCAAACACATATCCATAGTTTAATATTGTTCATATTTTGCTTTGAATCTCCATAAATAGCTAGTAGTAACAACCAGCCACTAATTCTCCTCCTCTGACCTGGGGGGAACTAATGTTTGTAGTAAATAAATTTCATTTTGGCTTTAAAACATTCTTGTATAGCCTTTTCTGTTCTCTGGTCCATAAAAACCAGCGGTCCGTCCCCAAAAAAGGCACCCACGATTTTTATTTTCTGGAGTTCCCGGTTTAAAGAGAGCTGTCACAATCATTAGCTGGGCCACATGGACATTGGCCCTGTGGCACAAGATGAAGATCTCTGCTTAAAACCTTCATCCATAAGGTGGGGGGGGGGGGGGGGTTGTACATTGTATGGGTGCTGCAGGAGGACAATTTAAATAGTTGTACTTGTTTAGCTGAGCTCACCTCGTCTCATCCGCAGCTCCTCCGTCTCCTTCTTCAGCCGGTCTATCTCAGACAGGAGATCCTGGTTTCTGCTCTCCACCTCCTGCAGTTTGCTGGCGGGTCAAAGAGGATAAAACGTCAACTTTAAACTTTCTGTGGACGTTTTACATCTTACGCTGAGATGATAAATGCTGCGTACCATTCAGTGGCAATGTTGTCGGCCTTGACCTTGTTCAGCTCGTCCTGGATGCACTGCTTGGCTCTGATCTCAGCGTCCAGAGCCGACTGCAGCTCCAGGCGAGCGGACATGTCCAGCTTGGCGAAGCGTCGCATCTTCCACGGCATGTCCTGACACAGAGCAGAGGGCTAAGAGTTAGAAAACACCAGCAAGAAAACAACAGTAATACGTGACCCATCATGTGACCCAGTAAGACCAGTAAAGTACCGTGGCTCTCGCTCCCAGGCTGGTGTTCCTCAGACCCTCCAGCTCCTCGGTCATCTTAGTGGCCAGAGCCTGCAGGTAGCCCCGAGCATCCTTCTCATCACTCACCCTGCAACACACACACACACAATTTTTACACACACACACAATTACATGTCTCACAAACAGATGCATTCAACTTTATTTCTAAACATTTAACCTCACAGATCACTGATGCAACCATGTAAAAAAAGTCTAAAACTGCCGTTAAATACCTAAAAAAGTAAGTTTAAGTTGGTAAACAATGGATTATTGAGTGTTTATTGTGATGTAGGTGTGCTTTAGTGTATTATTTTACTTACGTATTCCATTTTATTCTCATCTCTTATCTCATGTTTCTGCTGTTATGAATGTTATTTGTGGTTTTATTATATCATATTTGTGTTTGTTAAAGTGCTTTATACTTTCTGGGTTGGATTAACATCTTCAGATATCCCAGTAGCTGGTCTTAAAGTTCCCGAGGCTTTGATGATTTTCCAACCGCATGGAAAAATATCCCAAAACCCATTAAAGTTTAAGCTTAACGGTCTTACAACTGACTTTGTGGGGCTGCATCCTTGTAAAAGTGATTTCTAATCCCAGTGGGGCTTCTTGGTTAATAATTATTAAATAAATAAATAAATAAATAAAAGAACATGTTTTAAATCATGATTCCTCGCTTATTTTCCTTTGCAAACCTATTTTAACCTTTCTACTAACACTCCTGAGCAGAAAGAAAAACACAAACATGTGACCACCTAACAATTAAGATTAATAAATGAATAATCATTTTGTGTGAGAAAATATCAGCTTATTTTGTATAAAATCTGCATATTTTTCATCAGGATGAGTAAAAGGTTACTGTCAGATGTAATAAAGTGACTGCAGCGGCATTGCACCGCCACCAGGGGGCAACGCTGGTCTCTAAATTCTCCAAACTCCACATTCGTATCTGCATGTCTGGAATGTGTTGCGGCCTCGTGTGTGTTTCTGTGGCTGTATTGTGTGTGTTTTTCTGTTTGTGTGTGTGTGGTATGCATGCTATGCGAAGACTTCAGGCTTGTCCAACAGAGGACGGCCGAGCAGCTGGCGAGGTGTCAGCTGTTATGGGAAATGATCTGAGAGGAAAGGGAGGGTCGAGGATGTATGCAAGACATTCTGCAGCTTCACCGTGAGGAGGAACTCAATACACTACAAGATGGGGTGTCTTTCGGTTTGTAATATAGCGTGAGTGGAAGCGTATACGCCTCGGGTTTTACTTTGGGACACCTGAGAAGGCCGCTGCATCTTACCATTGGATGATTTCTGTGATCTGGGCCTCCCAGTGGGCAACGCTCTCCTTTTTATCAGCCAGCTCCCTCATCTCGTCCTCCAGCTGCCGGTTGGAGCTGCTCACCTTCTCAAACATGCTGGTCAGCTGAGCGAACACACACACACACACAAGAAAAATATTTAAACATAATAAAAAGATGTGCACACATAAAGCTGTTATCGGAGCGAAAAGGATGGACGGATATTTAGAATCCGGGGTTGTGTGGCGAGTCTGACAGGCGCTCGGCCTGACACACGACAACTTGTTCAGTAACACGTGAAACGCATCAGATGCTGATGAAGACAGACTGTATGAGCACACGTTCAGATCCTTCTTACACAAACAGGAGTTTCATTCACCGAACCAAACCGCTGCAGGTCTGGAGCTGCCTCGCCGCTCGCTGGCACAGACACGTTCCTGCTGTCTGATCAGGACAGAGACGTGATTTAACGCTGTTTTGCAGCAGATGTTGAGGACTATAATAATGTTTTAGACCACTTAAGTAAACCTGATGAGATAAGTCAGAACCATAAATATGGAAAATTACATCCAAACATTTCTGTTTTTATATTGCAACAATTATTAACAGATTCACCTTGATGCCTTTTACAGCAACGCTGTTCGCTTTGGAGAAGCAACTCTTCAGCAGTCTTTCAAAATCCTGCCTTCATGCCCAGACATCATGAAGGAGCACCATTTATCAGCAAAAGGACGTGCAACAGGTGTGCAGCCATCAGATAATGGGAAGGCCTGTCAGGTCCTGATGATCTCAAGTGAGATAACACTTTAAATAGTTGATTAATAACCAAAGAAGTTTAACCATCTAAAACCACCCAGAAGTTTGTTTTCCAAGTAGTGCGGTAACCTTTGACATGAATTCAATTTATTTATGGGGGCTTATCAAGCATAATAGAAATGTTACTTTTTAAAGGCTGTAGCATTTTATCAATGTAAGTGGTTAGGTCCTACTGACCCCTGGCTGTCTTCTGTTTTCAGACATGTTTAGGACGAGTAACATCTCCTATACTGTATAAACCAGCCAGAACACAGACTTCCACATAACACCGTTGCCGTTCACTTTCCTCTAACGTGTGTGGAGGTTTTCTCAGGTAAGGGGATTGTTTACAATGCAGCCGCTGTGAAATGAAGAAAGTCTCATTTGTCTGATTTGCTGCTTTGATATTGACTTGACAGCTAGAGGCGTGCACATCGGCCACATCGAACACCTTTGAACGGCGACAAGACATGTTCCCCTTTAGTTTCTACAGTAAAAGTAAAATTATGAATCCTTCCTCATTTCCAAAGTCCATTTTTAAGTGGAAAACAGAAGGAAATACAACAGCCTGGCAGCTTGTAACTTTCAGGGTGCAGTGCTGCATATTCCCCCTAGTGGTGGCCTCCAGTGTTGAATGTTTTGGCCGCGTTGTGCCTTCGTAGTTTACAGCAAGTATGAACCCAGAGCAGGCTGAACGTTTGCGGGCACAGCCAGTATATCCCAGCCATAAGAGGACCAGAGTGGGACGAGAAAACATCCCCCACATTAAAACGCCACCAGCAGCCTGAACTGTTGATCCAAGTCAGGATGGATACATGTTTGTTTTTCTGCTCCCATCTTTTGTTTTCTAAGAGAAGAAATCTAAATAAAGCTATTTATTATGCCGTATAACATATAGGATATCTTTTTAAAAAGTAATTATTAACTCATCAATTTACTGAGAAATCTAGCGTCGTTTAATAACAGCCGGGGAGATTTAATTCCAGTATTTCACTGAGACGTTCGGCCTTTTATCAGTCGCAGACTTTAAAAACAGCCCTCACATTGTATTCCATATGTCAGGCTGCCTCCCACTTATTAGAAAGCGTTTAAGTCGGGGGACCTTTTTGAACTTCCAGGAGCCGTTTCCAAAGTCAACAGGGATCCAGAGCGTCATTCCATCCAACTGTGGAGCGCGCTGCAGGCTGTTTACAGGGGGGGATATCGGACGGTGATGTCTTTGGCGCTGCCGGGGCAGAGGGGGCGGAGGCAGGAATGCGGTGGAGCTGGAGGCGTCCAGGATGGGGTAACCCTGGGTTATTGTGATTTTTCTGAGTGTGTAAGAGTGTGTTTAATAGATCTGGTACCTTCTCCAGCTCACTGGACAGCTTCTTGTTTTCCTCGGTGAGCAGGATTCTCTCTCTTTCGTACTTCTGCTTGTACTCCGTCTCAAACTCTTCCCGCTCATTTTGGCTGCAGAAAACACAAATATGAGTGCAAGTTGTTAAACTTCTAACAATCTCACTGATACAATCTAGAAAGTTTAAACGGAATAAACCTAAGCGTTCCCTTATTTCATGTTCATACTTCTGAAAGTTTCGGCCAACCGGCCGTCTCTGCTCTTGCGTGAACATTTGGCTTCACACATTTCTTCAGACTCTAAATCAAAGGCTCAGAACAAAGACCGGCTCCATGTTTTTAAGCCCTAACACATTAATGCAGTTAGAACCTGATACAGCGGGTGTTTAAACATGAATTAGAAAGCCGGGAGAATAATACGTTAGTAACACCAGGCAGGAAGGGGCAGCTACAGGCTACAAAAACAAAACTCCACAGCTTCCTGCACAAAAACAAGATTACATTAAAATCTGAT
Organism: Craterocephalus eyresii; assembly: GCA_037177035.1. Lineage (NCBI taxonomy): Eukaryota > Metazoa > Chordata > Actinopteri > Atheriniformes > Atherinidae > Craterocephalus > Craterocephalus eyresii. The sequence continues at coordinate 3,280,795 of JBBBVT010000024.1, read as the reverse complement.
TAAACCCCTTCTTCTCGAGGTGGGATCGGATCCCATCAAGTAACCAGAAGAGGTCCGGTTCTGTGTGGGATACTAAGCAGAGAAGGACACAAACTACAGACGTGTGCTTTGCTACAACTTCGGGTTTTCATTTAGATAAACGGGCAGATAATTTCTTTGGTTTCTAACGTCTACGATGAAACATCTTTCATCAAACTGTGGACATCACCTGGATGTTCATGCTCAACTATGTAAAGAAGGTACACCATTTACTTCCAAGCTGTTACATAACAAGATTATTATGGTCCAAACCAGGTCTTAAATATGTTAAAATAAATATCAGATGAATAAATACACGTACAACACCGTGTCATTATTCATTCAACTAAATTAAAGCCAAAATGCAGAAACTGTGAGGAAAACAAGCCTGAATGTTTCTACAGGACTATGTAGGAGGAAAGACATAATGATCTTAGAGAGGGAATTACTGCTGTACATCCATCTGGGAGGGAATTATAGGTTCATTTCAAAACAATTAGGAGTATTGAGTATTATTCAAAGTTCATCGAGTTCAATCCAAGATCAGAGAAGATGAGTTACGTCTCGACTCTCCTGGCCTCATTTAGTGTTAAATGTTGGATTAGCTGGAGAAAGACTGAACAAGTGTAGCTTTTCTGGAAGTATTCAAACAAGTTGTACTTTATCAAAGATTGAAAATTATGATTCAGAGTATCGGCGTCTCATGGGTGAAGGACTAAAGGTCCATTTATGCTTAATGCAGATGACGGACACTAGGGGTTGGGAAAATATATTCACATAAATATCAGGATTTTTTTGTTTCCCGATTCTTAAAATCGATTTTTCTTTGTTAAAAAAATAAGCATTTTTTTAATTTTTGATTTAAAAAGCTTTTTGACATTTTATTTTGTTCTCTTAAAACGGTCTTCTCAGGCATTTTAGCAGGAGAAAATAATCGAATCAGGAGGAAAGCATTTCGTTTCAGCTCAGACGGATACCTCCTACATCATTTATGGCCCTAAAATTGTCCGGTTTTAGGACGCTTAGACATCTGTTGATTGACGCAGAAAGCAGAGTAATACCACCAGAAATTGCAGAGAGAAACAAACCTGAACGAATGGACAAAGATGATGAGACACTGATGACATCGGCTGTGGCTCTACTTTTCACACACTAATTCTGCATTTTTACTTTTTTGATAAACAACAACACAGTGTCATGTTTTGCTTAACTGTGGTTGTTTTTACCAAATACAAACACAAATATAAAACCTAACATATCATATTAAAAGGTACTTTTACATCTGTAAAGGAAAGAAAAGAAATAGTGGGATTCCTGGTAAATCCAAGTAATCTGGCTAAGAAGCAGGCTGACAACACGGGGGATAACTCAAATCTAACGGTAGAGGAGCAGCTACATTTAAGTAAAACAGGGATGAAGCTACTTTTTAAATATCTGTAATTACCTCGCAGAATCACCACTGTAAGAAAACCCAGAAAGATAGTTGGACAAGTGTTTAGAAAATAAGATACTGACAATAATTTCAAGCACAGACACTATAAAATAATCTAAAAGTGCAGATCAGACAGACAGGCAGGTGAAGTACCTCTCCCGCCGGGTTTTGTCCAGCTTGTCTTTGAGCATGAGGATCTCCTTCTGCAGGTTGAGGTGCTGGCTCTCTGCGTCTCGCTGCTCTTTGCGCAGGGCCTTCAGCTCGGTGCCGTGCTGCGCCTCTCTGCGCGCCAGCTCCTCCTCGTACAGGAGCGTTTTCTTCTCCATTTCCCCTCGCAGGCGGCCCACCTCCTGGGTCTGATCCGCCGAAGCCGGGGCGGCGGGGGAGCCGGTCTGCTTCAACTGTGGACGTTGGGAAAGACGACAAAGGAGGTTGAAGTGAAGAGGAAGAAAGCTGCCTGTAACTTTAAGAGATATTAAGAAACCCGCTGGACTCACCTTAAGCCCTTCCAGCTCCTCCTCCAGCTGTCGACTGTACTGCTCATTTCGCTCCCTCAGCTTCTTCTCTTTCTGAGCCTCCGCCGCCTGCACTTCCATCTGGTGACGCATGACAGCAAATGCCTCAAAAATTCTCCTCTCAGACATGAAAACTTTAAATACGTTTCCCACAGAGTGTGTCTAATAAAACTAATAAAACAAATCAGCCAACAGAAATAATGTTGCACAGAAATTAGCTTCCTTTGATTTGGTGACTTTGTGAGTAAAATGAAGCCACAGCAACATTATTTCAGATAAAATAGTCTACGGTGAGGAGATGCTGGTAAAGAGGGTGCGCTACCAACCACAGGGAGTCTACTCTACCTCCTTCTTGGCCCTCTCAGCCTTTCGCACCTCAAGGCGGAGAGCCTCAACCTTTTGACTCTGGCTCTCCATCTCCTCCTCCTTGTCACGCAGCTGGCGAACGAGGCGCTGCTTTGAAGACCTGCGAGGACGATTTAGGCGGAATATAAATGATTTGTTTCTTTTTAATGGTGCATTCAAGGCGAGTATCGCACACTGGGAAACCTAAACACAACGTGAACATGAAATGGTGTGGATGAGGGGTCATGATGCAGAGAGGTGACTCTACCTGAGCTCTGAGAGTCTCTCATTGAGCTCAGAAAACTCCCGCATGGCCAGTTTTCTCTGGCTGTGCGCTTCTTTCAGCTCCTTTGACTGAGACTTCAGCTTCTCACTGGCCTCCATGAGGTCCTGTTCAGAGGAGACACAGAAAATAAACTTCACTTCTACATCCTTTAAACACCCGAGACCCAGCATCTTCCTGTGAGGGAACCACATTTTAGGTTGTCTACACTGAAATACAAAATTCTGGAAACTGTTGTGGACAAATATGGAGGCTTTTACCGAAAAATTTACATCATAAGATAAAATACTGATATTAGAAAAATTTCATGTATATGTATAAAGTGAAACTCAGGACTCAGAAGGTTGTAGAAAATTAAATACTGCAAAAAAATTATGTGAGTATAATGTTTTCATTTCATAAACCCGAACCTGCTAACCCAGAAGATTATCATATACACTAGGGGTGGGAGCAAATAAAAATAAAATCTATTCATAAAAATATCACAACTTTTCCGTCCTGATTTTTAAATTTATATTTTTTTAAAAGATGGATTTAAAAAAAAGGTTTTTTTTTTTATTCCTATTTTAATTGAAGGTTTATCTGAGTGAGCTAGAAGAGTTAAATGTTGGCCTAAAATAACCATCTGTCTGCTTGTATGTACGTGACGCGTGTTTAAATTAGTTTGAGATAATCATCTCACATGCACACCAACATCTCATCAACATCTGTAGACAGTATGATGAGATAATGTAATTTATGCAAACACCTCGATATCTCAACAATACTCCAAAGACGTCTTAATTCAAGTAGACCCGTGATAAATTTGATTTATGTAGTATTTTTAATTACATCTATGCAGGTAAAAACATGTACGGATGTTTTTATATCTCCTGTTAAAAATCTGGAAACCGTAGAAAACTTGATGGTGCTCAGCATCAGGAAGTAAAGAATAGTTAGGGTTGCAGGTTTATAAGTTCCCATGTTAGCAGCTAACGCTAACACAGCACAAATGCACTGTAAATAAAGCACGTCACTGGAAAACATAGACCAGATCTGATTATTCCAGTAATCTTTTTACTCCCAGTCATTAGACTCTGACGGTCAGCGTAGCTTTAACATGTTGACGGTCACTAAGATGTGACCATCCTACCTTCTGCAGGTCGTCCCTCTCCTGTGTTACGCTCTTCATCTGTTTCTCCATCGTCTTGATGTGTTTGGATGAATCCTGTAAGTCCCTCCGCGCCGACGTCACGTCCTCCAGCTGCTTCTCCAGCTGCCCCGAGTCTGACGGCAAAATATGCTAATTAACTTATATGTTTCACAGAAAACATCATGGACATGGAAGAAACAGCTCCAGCTTCCAAAATCCTGACCAGCGATTTGCTTCTTGAGAATATCGATCTCGCTCTTCAGGCTCCTGATCTCCACCTCCCTGTTGGCGCTCAGCGGCCCCTCGCCGGACGGATGCTGCAGCGCCTGCACTGTCTGAGTCGACTCTGAAACAAGTAAAAACACCATTTGTGCTGCTTTCATGTGTAAAAAACCCTTTTACATACTTCGAACGCACTATTCGATGCATAAACCCAAACGGATGGGCTTCCCCCTTCGGCCTCACCCTGCAGTTTGCGGCTCAGCTCCAGTTTCTCCTGCTCCAGACGGCGGATCCGTCTCTCGTAGGCCTCCGTGGCCAGGCTGTCCTCTAGGCTGCGCTGGACGTCCAGGTCCAGCTGGTCCTGTCCCGCCTTACCCGCCTCCACGGCGAGCTGCCGCAAGCAGCCCCGGTCTGATATAGTACTATAAAGAAGGCACAAAGAGAGACACCATAAGGTGGCGGCCACATACATATATATGCATGTTAATGGCATGGAAAGGCAAATTTATTTAGAGATGTGAAATTGTGTTTGATATGTTGTTGGACATGAAAGAGACGAGACAAGACAAGGAGACCAAAAGGAAGTTAGGAAAGATAAGGGAATCAGGGGAAAAAAGTGGACGAGGGAGATAAAGACGAGATGAAAGATGAGAGGTAATGGAAGAACAGAAGAGAGGGAGAGGCGCAGAGAAAAGTACAGACAGAGAGGGGGAACGGAGAGAAAGACGAAAGGAAAACTTTGTTATCGCTGAGGCTCCAGCTGATAAGAGGAAGCCGGTGATTTTTGTTGCGTTCTCACGGGCGGCTCCAGTCCGAGGCTTTACGGTTTACACATGGAGAACATCACCTTATTAGGGAGGGAAGCGAACGCGGCGCTGCAGCTCTTCTTTAGACGGACTGACAGCAACGCTGCACAGCGAACGCTCAGGGGAAATCCTTCTACTTTAAATGACTCATGACAAGTACAGCCACAAATGACTGGCTGCTATTGTTCATCTGCTGCACACCTTCAATGAGTAAATACTGCCTCCATCTCATTCACAGCGAAGTGTGGAGGAACTCTGTCCATATGACGGGTGAGTTAATCTATTCATCTGTTTCCTTTTAGTAAAACTTACCATTTACTCGTATAGGTGAAACCCACAAAGGGGAGGTGGTGGCCAGAGAAGGCAGTGTGGGAGGGAGGAGGCATAGTCTCCTGTAATGATGAATAGAAGAGAATAAATAAATCGGTATTTAAAGATGCAGACATCAACTTCAGAGGAAAAACACCAGCTTGGCATTTAATTTGGTTCAAATCTGCAGACTAGTTTCACAAACATCCAGCTTTTAATCTCCCCCTCACACACAGGAATCGGAGACTTTTTTGTTTTTTATCAATGACTAATTATTTTCAGGGTTTTAGGAATAAAAAGATGATTTAACACTCTGTGACCATCCTGTCTTATCTGTCAGGTTGGTCACGCTTAGGGAATAACAGCTGATAAGGACTCGTCACAGCGGTCAGATGATGCCTGGGAGGAAGACAAACATCTACCACACATAACCTTCAGTCAAATATATTTAAAGTGAGAAGACAATGTGAGGGGATATTTCATATTCCCACGGTTGAATCCAACTTCAAATTCGTTTTTAAAAGTTTTTCTAGCTGAATTGTTGAATTTACCTTTCAGATGTTGCTTAAAAGAAGCCATACAAGCAACATTAGCAGATAAAAACAGGCAGTTGAAACATGACAGAGTCATAACTACACTATTTTTAATTTGCTGATTTGTGCATTAGCCTGTTAGCTGAAATACGACTTTTCCCAGTTAGGCGCCACCAGTTCAGTGTGTGCTGGTGTAAATTTCCAGCTAGCAAGCATCTTTTTCCTACACATCTGTGGTTGTTGGTCTGTTCAACACATTACGGGCATAAAAAACTGAAGTGTTTGCTAGTGGGAGCTCCCAGGTTATCAAACTGTATTTTCCCTCACATTGTAATAAAGTTCTTTAAGTTATTAAGTTTCATTGTTGTCCAAAGTTTTATATGCATGGTACTTCAAAGCAGATTTCATAAAAGAAGCCATGGAAGAAGTGACACTTAAAACCAGTGCAACCAGTGCAAAGTGCACGTTGAAATTTCATGGTTTCCTGCTGTAGATTTGTTTCATTTGGATCAAAAGATGCTGCTTGCATTTCATAAAGACATCAAAATCCTACCGAGTTCTTAAGACAGTCATCATCCACATCAAAGTTGGACGTGTCCGTGGGACTGCTGACTTCTGGGATGTAAGGAGCTTCACATGTAAGAATGTTTTCCCAAGAAATGCCTAAAACAAGCAGGGACACAGCAGACAAAAGCTCTAAGTAGCTCATTTGGGTGACCTCTCACTGAGGTTAAAATATATTCCTGACACATGTAAGCTTGCAGGTAAAAAACAGGTAGAGTCTTGAGTTTACAGAGGAAACAAACACAGCTCAGATCAGACGATTATCCGGCACATGGACAGATAAATCTCGGCCTGTACCAGCGAAGAACGGATGCTGCTTGAAGTCCTCAATGCCGTTCTGGCCCAATCTGTGCTCTCGACTGCAAATGAGCCGGCGAATCAGATCCTTGGCCTCCTCCGACACGTCCGTTATCTGCTGCGGGAACTGGAACCGCTCCTGTGCAAAGCGTTTGTCAGATTAAACGAACATAAAACGAGGTGAAATCAAAGTTCCTCTGGGCTTCTGTACTGTTGCGTCCTCACCTTGTGGTTCATGATCTTCCCGTAGGTTTCCACCAGGGATTCTGCATAGAAGGGCGTCTCGCCGTACAGCATTTCATACATGCAGACGCCCAGGGACCACCAGTCGCACTCGGGTCCGTACTTGCCTTTGCCGTCCTCCATAGCCTGGAGGATCTCTGGGGAAATGTAGTCTGGAGTTCCCACCGCCACGGAGGACTGGACCTAGCCATGGAGCAAAGCAAACACCACAAATGATCCCAAAAATCTGCAAAATGCACCAACTGAGACAAAATCCCACATTCTCACAAACAAGCAGGGAGAGCGACGAGTTTCATTACAGAAAATCATTAATTTCTTAATAGGGCTGGGTATTACTCCTAATTTCCTGAATCAATTCGATTCAGAAGATCAAAAATTGATTCGATTTCGATTCAGTATCGATTCATTTCCAGATATTCATGTCACATCAATATTTCTTGAAAATTAGACATTCGCAGATGGCAATTTTTATAAAACGCTGAAGCAACCTTTCATCAGGGTGTATTTTATATACATTTAATATTCATGTTTTCATTATAAAATGTCCAGAAGCACTAGCATGTCATATGCACAACTAAGATTTATTTGTGAAAATAACCATTGTTACATGTTAAACAGAAAACAGTGTTAACAGAAACACTACAGTTAAAATAGAATGGCCAAATAAAAACTAAGCTTTCTTTCTTATTAAAAAAATAAGAGGTGGGGTTAGTAAAACTCTGGTATGTTTGCTTTGGACCAAAGGGAGCTACAGCAGTAGAGTGGTAAAAACTCACAGTCCCATCCTCCATGAGTTTGAGGCAGGAGCCGAAGTCGGCCAGGCGGATGTGGCCGTTCATATCCAGCAGAATGTTGTCAGGCTTGATGTCCCTGAAAGGAGAGGGAGGGGGAAAAGAAGAAGACAAACTGATTAAGTGGTTCCTGAAGTAAACGAAACAATCCTCCAATCAAAACAAAACGTAGGACATCACACTCCTCACCTCATTTTACAGTGAACTCCAATCAGTTATCATCTGATCACGTTACATAACTTACAGGGGGGGTAACTGTCTTCATCTGCCTGCAAACCTCGTGTATATTAATTCAGATGTATTTGTGATTTGATTAAGTGTAATTTCCTCTGGGCCGTTTGTCAGCAGCATGACAACAAGTGAAAATAGCCGAGTCTGTGTTGTGGGAATTAGCCTGAAAACAAACATGCGCTGTTTGAGAAAAAATGCAGCACACAAACACACTCCCCCTCACCCAGAATAAGACCTTGTGTCCGAGGTACTCCCTTAGTCCTCCTCTCTACAATGTCTGAGGGAACAGAGCAGGAGGAGGAGGAGGAGGAGGAGGAGGAGGAGGTGGTTTGCTGTTCTCTGACAACATTCTTTTACAGATGTGGCCACTGTAGATTTTCTTCTCACCCTGCATCTGTTCTGCGTTACTACTGCTGACGACGTGTTTATGTTACGGATGCATACTGTGGCTTGGTTCTAGTCAGCAGAATTAATCGGTACTTAAAGCAGGAGGTGGGGTTTTTTTTCTGCCTACTACCTGCAACAACTAGACTTTCTCAACATCCATCAGCAGCTCTCACTGTTTGGCTGGGAAATTAAATTTTGAGCAATAAACTAGATAATCAGAGAGGCTGGAAGACATGCAAACCACAAACATACCGTTATGTATTTTCCTTTAATCGGAGAGTCATTTTATTGATTAAATGGTTGGTCATAAGATATTCGGTGAACTTTTGTATAGAGAACAGGGAGTTTTCAGTCACGACTTCGGTCTGAAAACAAGTAATGAGTACAGTCTTGGCCAAAAGTCGATCCAGCCCTCATTTCTTCATATTTTGCTTCCAAGGAGCCAAACTTTCTTTTAATCTTTTAACGTGGTTTTGAAGAACAGCTCTCCAGGATTTCGGAACACTCTTTAAAAGTTTTTTTTTGTTATTCTGCAAAGCTGTGTAATGCATGACAGAGCTCTTTTTGTTTTTAACTTGTCTGTTAAATAAAAAGACTGTTTAATCTTCAGTCATTTTCTGTTCGGGGTTTCCTAATACAGACCGATGAATCATTTAAGCATGAAAAAAGAAGACAACTTGGCGCAGAACAAATTATAAATCACACCTTTAAGGCTCTCTGGTATGGACGGACTCTCACAGAGACATCATATGTTCACTCTTCTTTTATTGTGTCTCGAATAATGATCAATAAAATAGTTAAATGAAAATAAAACAGGATTTTAGTAACAACAGTGATTCCCAAAGACCTGTAAGTGGAAAATTTGCCATATCTCAGCATGCCAACTGAGAACTGAAGCTCATAAAAAAAGGAAAAAAAACTATGCAGTACAGCTGAACAGGACCAGAAAGTGATTTCCTGAATAAACAGGAACAAATCCAGCAAAGATCTGAGGCAGAGATGCAGAGAAGACGGACACATTTGGACTTTGGATCTGACAGTAAACAAATACAAAAGTGAGGTATGATGATTATTGTATTGTTTATGAAATACTCATTTGGTCTCCATGAAAGGGTGCAGAGATGTCACCCTTAAGGAAAGGAAACGGGAAATCTGATAAATCAGTGGTAACAGAACTGATGGGGAGATAAACCTTCCCCAGAGCCTGGATCTCAGCATCATTGCAGCAGTGTGGGATTATCTGGACAGAAAAGCAGAAAACATCCTAAGAAGAGATTTCTAAATTCCTCCCGAGTACTATTTAAAGAAATGATTATAATAGCCGTCTAAAGAGGGTTCAGATGTGTGTGTTCACGATTAAAAGATGTTCCCTTCCAAGCTCAGAATGATACAAAGTTCCAAGATTTCTAAAACAGATTTCCAAGTTAAACTGAGCTCTGCATTATCTCTCTCATCAACTTCTAGCCTCCATTACATGCAGGGAATTTGTCCAACAATGACTGAGGTGCTGGAAATCTTAATGTGAGGTCATTAACGTGTGACTTATTTTAAACTGCAGGTGCATTAACGTAGCATTACGTAACTTTGCAACTTCGTACTCTACATTTCCAGCTCATATTGAGGGCGCAGTGACATTACTATGTGCTTTCCTGGGCTGTTGTTGCCCTGCAGCATCTTTAGGCTGAGGCATCACACCTGAACTCTGCATCACTTTGAAGCAGCATTTTTCTTAACAGCACCTCATCACAAGCTAGGAACTGGATATTTAACTTAAAGTGACTGGAGAGAGCTCAGAGAAGAGACAGGATGCAATGCGGAGGCTGAATTAACCATCGCCTAGCTTTGCCTTGGTGACAAGAAAGTTCAGTAGAGGCACTTTTACCAAACATGGAAGTCTAAATGTGTCCATGGCGAGTGTCAGAGAACCGAATTCTGAGTAACGTGTGCAGTTTTAACATCCCAGCACCCTGATGACAGGCCTGGCCAGCGACATCACCGTAAGGGCTAAATATAGACTTTGTCCTTGTCTGACCATTCCAGCGATTTGCCCCCGAGGGCAGGACCGTGTCGGGGTTCTGTGTCTGAGCACCTCTTATCAGACCAGTGAACTGCAGCACGCCTGGATGCATCTGGCACAGCAGACACACAAAAAATATTCTCTGAAGTGTAAAAAGCAAATATGATCACAATATAAACGGAAACAAAAATTTCCTCGGTTAAGGGAGGGATGATGTCTCACTCACCCAGGATGTAACTGGTTTCTAAACTCAGCTGCAGCTATTTCTGTGCTATGATGCCGACGCAGCTCTGCTTAAAATAATAAACTAACACCCAACACACCTACAGGCCTTCCTCCCAACTCACGCACACACAGCTTACTGATGCTAATAAGGGATGGATGCTGGACGAGCCGTTTGCAGAGACAAGCAGCGGTGCCGTTTTTTACCCGAGCCTCGAACAGAAATTATCTCCAGAATGCATCAAACTCAAGATGATAAATCATGTTTAACATTTAAGCAATATTACTACTTCTATTTAATTAAATTATTTATTTTTACTTTTTAGGAGTAGAAAAAAGAAGAAAAACCCATTATCCCGCAAAAGTATTGGAACCCCAGAAGATTAGAGCTGTTAGATGTGTCTACCCTGTTAGACTTCTAGTTTGTTCACAATCATCAAAGGCAAACTTTAAATGAAAACTTAAAATCTTCTTAAATATTCAGACACTTTGAGGGGTGGCAAACATATTGCCATTTACAAATATATTGAGACTCCTGAATCTTCTGGTTTTTTTTTTTCATTTTTTCATTATTTCAATATACAGCTACTCTAATCCCAGTCAACTGGTCAACTTTATGGAAGAGTCAGCGGTGCTCACCACAAAATTCAGCATCAGAAGTTTGCAAAAGATCCAAACAAGCCTGATGCATTTTGGAAACAAGTCCTGTGGACTGATGAGGTTAAACTAGAAGTCCTTGGAAGTCAAGAGCAAAACAACACCCTCCAATCGTTAGGCACAGGGTTGGATCAGTCAGTAGGGAAATGACACGAGGAAGTTAGAAAGAATTCTGTGAAACGTAAACGAATGGTTGAAAGTGAAAAAGCTGAAGATGAAAAGAGGAAGGCTTTGGATCCTAAACACACCTCAAAATCCACATCAGATTACCTAAAGAGCCATAATCTGAAGGTTTTACCACATCCTTAAAAATATTAGGATATGCCTTTAAAAAGCCATTCAAGTAAATGGTCAAGGAACCTTACAGAACAGGAAGACCTTTGCAAAGAAGAGGAGAGGAAATTCCCTCAAATGAGAACACAAAGACTCTTAGCTGCTTACAAAAAGCATCTACATGCTGTGGCACTAGTTACTAACCATGCAGAGCTTTTAAAACCTTTCATTCTGACTTTTTCCTTTTCTTTCATATCAAAGACCTGAAAAACATTAAGAAGAAAAACTTATTTTGCTTAAAATAAAAATGTGTCATTTTTATACCTTTTCCAGTTAACTTTCTCTTAACTGTAAATAGCAAAAAAAAAATCAACCAGGGGCATTGTGACAGTCCAAAATAGATGTAATAAAACTACAACAACCTGTATGTAAGCAAAACTTAAACTAAAACTGTGTCTGGTAAAATTTCAGCATCTTCACTAATGAGGTCGATAACTGACACTACAAGGCACAAATTTAAGAAGAAAATAATTAAAACTTATAGATTATGTAAGTGCAAAGTGAGATAGGACCACCATCCATGCCTGGCGTACTTTATATTTCTCTTTCAGTGGGAAATGGAAAGAAAGTGTCTTTGAAATGTGCTTTGATGTTTCCGTCTTCAGCAAAGGTCTCTTCACAGCCACATGCGGAGCCCCCATCATTTTCCAGTAGTGTTAATAGTCCCGTGTCATGGAGCCGGAGCAGGGGGAGGGCTGGCTATCTGTCCTCTTCAAAGACACCACTAAATCCCTGACCTATTAAAGCCCTGATTAAAGGAATATGTGCACTTATGTGGTTTGTAAAGACGCATTAATGCCAGAATCCAAAACATATATGAACAGACGCTGCACTTATTATCCATTATACTGGAGACAAACTGTTTTTTTTTAATGCTCGTCACCTTATGGACCGGCAAAAGTTACACATAGCTCAAAACAAAGCTTCTGGTTCTTCAGTGTTCTAAGCGCACGCATGTAATAGAAACGCACAAAGTCTCTCATTGCTTCCTGTTGAGTTTTACAGTAATTGACAATAGACCACAATATTTTTACGAACAAGTTAAATATACACAAAATCTACACCTCCATATGACGAGACAAGCTAGTTCAGGCTATATGGAACTACCAAAACCCAGAAACGACTTACTTACATCGACTCTTATCTATCAAACATCACAGGATGGAATTCATCACCCAACTTCATAAAGAATACTAGTACAAGACTCAATTTTTAGAAAAAGCTAAAAGATTACATAATGCGAATGAGTTTGCAGTAAATCCCAGAGGCACAAAGTTCATGTATTTTTCAGAAATCATAATTCTGCTTCTATCAAACTGATAATTTCTTTTACTTAAGTGTAGTGTCTTCTCTTCTGTGTACAACGGTTGCATTATTGTGTGTATTGACACACAGTTGACTGAATGTTGGATGTAATGATTTTATTTGTGTGAGACACTAGGAAGATAAACTTTTGTCTTTAAAAAAAGCTAATGGGGATCCGAATAATAAACAATAAACAATGATAATAAACAAACAATGGACAAGCTCCACTGCTGTCCAGAGTGATTGAGTTCAAGTTTTAAATGATTCATAATAAGATAAGAAGTAAACTAACAGGTCAGACTTTCAGTGTAAAGATTTCACTTTACGCTGATCTCCAGATGTGTCATTTACTGGTTCTGCATCTATCTTGGGTTTGGTACACTGGAGTGAGGTGTGAAAGCAAAGCAAACATCCTGGAATAATCAGGCAGTTATAACAACAGCTGCTCCCTAGGGGGCGATATTCCTGAAACGACTGCCCAAGCAGGAAAAAGCAAAAGCTCGCAGCTTTCTTTCTCGGTTATAAACCAAACTGGAGAACTTTTCCCGGCCCGTAGCATCATGTAGCAGCTGTTTCTACATTATGCTAACTGATTAACACACTGGTCATTCTGGCACCATCTCTGATTCAGCAAAAAACCCAAGAGGATATCATTGGAGGAAATGAGTGAAAGTTAGAGAGAAAGGGACAAGAAGAGATACAACACGAGTATAAAACAGGCTGATTTCAGTGGCTGAAGAGCTAAGACAGAGACAGCAGGCTGAATACAACTTCTTTAGAGGGCATCAAAATATCTCTAAATATCTGTCTGTTTTTTTTTTTTTAAAACATATTCAACTGTGCAATAAAACCTGTGTATATAAATACTGTTTTTCTTTCTGTTATTATTATTTTACCATTTATTGTCTGTTTTTTTTAAATATTATTTAATGCCTTTTCTTCATTGTGTGTTTATTGCTGTTTTGTTTTGAGCTACTCTAACAGTATAATTTACCCCACTGTGGGATCAATAAAAGATCTTAATCTTTATCTCTAAAATGAAAAAAATGGGGCTGCACATTATTAACTCATAGTACAACCTATTCATGAAAAAGATTAGATTTAACTTTTTAAATCATTGTTCTTTCAAATCTAACCTTCATTTTAACAACAGGGGACTCTGACAGTGAGCAGAAGACAAATCTTTTGAATCTATAATGATCCAGGCAGCAGCTTTGGAGTTATGTGCAGAATAACTCAGTGTGGCTTCAATGTCACACAAGCCTCTGAATAAGCATCAAAATAATACCAGCTCACTTAATCATTAGGTACAGTCTTGCTACTGTGAGTTGGGTAAAAACTTTGTTTCCCTTTTCTTAAAAACACTGTGAAGGTTTAACGTTGGTGTTTTTAACCCTGATGTTTCTTCTCGTTATATTCTTCCCAGCTGAAAGGCCCGGGACCTTCGCACACTGAATCTGGATCAGCCTGACAGGAAGCGGAGACCTTATAAATCATGAATGACACCCTTAAGACTGGGACTAGACTTCCAGCACGTGGGCGTGCGGGGGGGTGTGCGTATCCACGCACAGGTGCTTCCATTGCCAGAGGCCCTTAATCTGCTGCAAAGACTCCTGGTCTGCCAAAGAGCAAACAGCACGAGCTGACCTGGTGTTGCTGGATGTGTGGGGCGGGGGTAAAGGATGGGGGATTCTGCTACTGATAAACCACTTAGTACTTGACAAAGCCCCCACTGCCCTGTCGTCTCCCTCTTCCCAGCAACAATACATCACCCCCGCCCTCCTCTCCTAAATCTCCCTGACCGCTCTGCTTCTTTAACACACCGGCCATATTTCTCTCTCACCGGAGGACTCGTCTTTCTGTCTGAGTTGATGGTTAAAGTAGACGCCGAATCGCATGAACACAGGCTGATGCCACAATAACTGACTCATATTTCGTATTCCTCTCCTGGACGAACAGGGGGAGGAGGTGACGTGGGGCTAATGCTAGGTAAGGCATGTTAGCGCAGCTAATTGGGCTACTCTGTCACAGAGCTCCTGCAGTCTTAAGGAGCATCGCAGAGACGGGAATAGAGGATTGTAATCTGTTCTAAGACCGCAGCATCCATCTGTGAGGGCCATCTGGACGCCGCCCATCAACACACACACAAAGGTGGAAACTGCGAAGACGAGGCATGTCCACATGGCTCTAATGAAGCGTTGTTAGCTGATGGTTCATAGATCTGCAGCCTGTGTGACTTCTGGCATCACTGGAACCCTCCCCTGGTCTGAATATCTCCATGTCTGCTTCATTTCAGTACAAAACACCTCTGCTGATGCATGAAAGCCCATAACTGTCATTTAATGTTCATCTTTCCTTCATGCTGAAGCAGATTTGGTTTTACCTGGATGTTATATCATGTGATTTAATAAGATGTGTATTAATGTGATTTAAACATGTGTATTTAATCACATGTTTTAAGTTGAGAGCAATAAAAGAGAGGAAGACGTTTTCAGGTCGGCCAATGAAGAAAAGTTAGATTGATGTTTGTTATGAATGGAAGGCTGCAAAACTATCAGAAAGTTCATAAATAAGGAGAATAAAGTGTTTTTATGTCGATTACAGTCTCAGCTGTGTCAAGGCACCAAAATTAGTTTCTCCGGCCAGACCACACCAAATTCAGATATTATCATTCTGAATTACATTCACCTGTAACTATTGAGCAGCTTATTACCACCCACATTAGCAGCTAAATCTAAGGCCT
The DNA here is from genome assembly GCA_037177035.1 of Craterocephalus eyresii. Lineage (NCBI taxonomy): Eukaryota > Metazoa > Chordata > Actinopteri > Atheriniformes > Atherinidae > Craterocephalus > Craterocephalus eyresii. Next base: position 3,265,410 of record JBBBVT010000024.1, on the reverse strand, counting down.
CACCATGTTCAACAAGGAAGTGATGTCATCACTCACATACCTACTTAGATATAAATCAGATAACGAACAGGTAAATTTGGACAACGATTTTTTGGAATATTTCAGAAGTACATGGAGACATGTCAGATCACATTATTACAGTAATCTGATTACTCCCAAATCAGTACAGTTACCAGAGAAAGTTTAAAATATTCAAGAAAAATGTGTGTTTTAATAATTATCTTTAAATGAACGGATATGAAATTGGATTTAATTCAAAATCGAACCAGACTGTGTGAATTAAATCAGTTCAGGAAAAAAGCAATTAGTGGTGATAATAATAAGCCTCCACTGTAGTAAATCTTTATTATTTACAGATATATATTAATGAGGAAATGCTTTAATGTGCCAGTGAGCAGTCTGTTGCACCAATGATGTTCGGAAGACATCATAGTATCACATTAAACTGGTTTTTGAACAAATTACATGTTTGAGAAATTCTTTCGTTTTCCACAGAAGGAAATTATAACGCAAGGAAACAAACTGCAATATCTTGCTATTCATTTTAAAACTAAATGTTATTTTAATCAGTAAAACTATTACTGCAATTTTACTGTTGTGTTTTAATTAAATGAACCACACCACAACACTGATTCTGATGTCAACACTCATATATACAGAAGATTACACTTGACTGTTTGTGAAATTTTTGTTCCAAAACTTTAGTTAATGCCACAATATTCATAAAAACAAGGACAATTTTAGAGGCACGTAGGTGGTCACCAAAGAATAATTTACATTGTGTAATTTTTGTCTGAGCAGCAGTCCCTCGATTAAAGGCAAAGACTGGAGGGAAGTCAAACGGCTTTTTCTTCTATACTGTTAATATTCAGTATTACTTTACTTAGTAGTAGTATTACTATCATTAGAATGACCTGACATGTCACTTTTACTTTATCATGAGGTAAATGACTTTATTATGATGAATATTGATATAATTATCAGTATCATATAAGTGTGTAAAAACGTCTCTAGCCGTTGTGTGTGTTATCGTTTCCTGCATTGTTGTCTATCACTACAGTCCACTAAATAAAGGTAAAGAAAAGGAAAATAAATATTTCTGAACGTTAATGGAGGAGCATTTTGCCCCGGAGGAGACGTCCGGCATGTTTCTGACCCTGCTGTTCTGCCCATTATCAGAGGAAGACGGGGGTCCATGTAAATGCAGCTAATGTGGCTGAAACTCTCTGATGAATAATGATCAAGTATGATCAATGGGCTCTGAGACAACACATGGTCCTGATCAATGGGGAAACACACAAAAGATGCAATCAATACGACACACACACACACACAATACTTAACCCCATCAAAACAGATGTCACACTTAAAGATAACATTTTTATTTTATGAGTATATTGATATTGGCAGAGTGCCCCCCGCCCCCTTCAACCCCCCCCCCCCCATCCTTCTTCCCTACCAGCCCCCACCACCTACCAGCATCTCAAGAGTTTCGCACACACATTAGGGCAGACAGATGTGGTGCACGGCAGCACAAAGCCGTGCTGACTGGGCCTATTGAGACGTTTGTCCTGCTCCTCCGGGAGGCCACGCAGATCACTGACCACTGAATAAATGAATGTGAGCGCACACACATGCACTCGGTTTCCCTTCTGCGTGTGACGTGCACGCGCCGTCTCCCATGGGACTCGGCTGAACGGGACAGAAGGTTGACCCGGAGGCTCTTTGCTCCTCAGTTCTTTCATCGGGCCTCTTTTCAACTTCATCGGTGTCAGAAGGTCTCAAAGAATTCATTTTCAATGGGCGCAGCATTTCGCCTCGTCCATGGAAACGGGGCTCCACCGCAGGATAACACAGGGGGGGTTGAATTAACCAGCAAAGCGTTCAGTGCTGATTCGGTACAGATGGGGTTGGAGACTCATCGTCATAACTACAGGTGTCTTGCTTTCCTCTGGACATGATGGCTGACTCAATCTAAACAAACGTGTCCTGGAAACCTTTTTGTATATGTGAGACAGCACGAGATGAGGCCGATAATGAAATGGAACCGGTTAACGACAACTGTTTGCTATTTTAGTATGTAGCAAGGATAAAAACGTGAGTTTCCTAAACGTTATTTCTAGGTTTTTAACTTGAGTTTCCAAATTTGATCCGTAACAAGTAAAAGGTACGGATCAAATCTGCAAGTAAACAATTATTCTACAAGTCAGAAAATACGAGTCAGACATTACAAGTAAATTTTAAAAAGTCAGAAAATACAAGTCGGGAACTAATAGTCATATAATACAAATACATTTGTAACGAAGTACATGTTAAAATATATCAATCAAAAATTATAAGTGAGACAGCAAGGTCAGAAATTACAAGTAAATTTCTCCTACTTTTTCATGTTGATTAGAGAAATCTCTAACATACTTTTAGAACAAATGCAGGTACTTGTAAATCTGACTTGTATTTTCTGTGCTGCATCCTTTGCGTTGTTACAGTTTGAAAGCTGGAAGCACTCAGAGACCGCAGACCTCCGCCAAGCCTTTTCATTTTTTTGTTGTTAATGTTTGTGGACATCACTATTGAGTTAGAAGCTCTACGTCCGTAGACAACCCTGATAATGACAGCGTAGCCACAAAAGATGAGCTAAAGCAGAAATAAACCTGCTGGTGTTAATCATACAAGCTAAAGCAGGATTTTTCTCATGGCTTTTATGACCTGACGGTGGGCGAAGTGACCCGGTGCACAGCTGTGACCCGGCAGATGAAGTGGTTTCTGCTCATTGTAAAGCTTGCAGTTCGATCACATCGGTCACATGTTGAAATGTGCTCAGGCAATAAAGTAAACCGCACATCGGCCCTAATGTGATGGCGTCACGGTTACATGCGCTGGAGACAGATTAATAGGAATATACTTATCTTTTTGCACTATTCATCTTAAGAGTTATTACATAATTGCCCTTTAAATTATTTAAACGGCAACCTTGCACATAAAACAGATCACTAAGATAAACACAGATCCTGATCCACACACACAAACACACACACACTCATCAGACGGGACAAACCAGCAGAACACACCCTCCTCAGGGGACCTGCCAGCCCGTCTCCACCCTTCACAAAGCAAGCATAGCAAAAATCTCCCATGGAGTGCAAGTGAGAGCAAAGGAAGGGCTGGGAGGGGGGTTTGATACATGGGGGGTGGACGTAGCAGCACCACACCCCCACCCACACACCTCCTAAAACCCATCATTACTGTCCTAAAACCTCCACAAGGGGACCGAAAACAGAATCAGCGCCGTCCCCTCCTCCCCATCCCGTTTTCTTTCCATGCTGCCACCGCCAACCCCCACCCACAGCCCCCAGATAACACCATGCGATTAGTGGCTGCCCGCTCCCCTCTCTCCCTGCATACGTTTATATATACATATCTCCTGACTGTCGCTGTCACCCAGTATGTGAACATACGTCTGACTCTGCAGCGTGTTGCAGATCTGAGCTACACCCAACTACACCCGACTGCAGACACACCCAGCATACCAGGCAGCCAGGCTTCATCCGACCCTCCCTTCTTTCCCAATTATCTCACATCTTTCCCTCCGTCTATCTCGCCATCATTCTCTCGCTCTCCGCGCTGCGAGAAAGCGACGCTGTAATTATGTTAACATGCCGATGTGACTACTTCCTGTCTGGAAGAGCCTTATATCCTTCTCCCCAGGGCATCTTCAGTTGGCTGAAAAAATTCCTTTAGCCGCTACGTCAGCAGGGAAAAAGTTTCCCATGCTATGCCCTGTGAACTAAGCACTTTTAGGTAGGGTGGCTGTGAAATCTGTGAAGTTCAAATTAAGCATCCATTATATTGATTTCATTAGCAAGTACTGTTGCAGCCTTTTCATGTTAAAATTTGACACTTTATTAAAGAAAACTGAACAATATTCTGATTAAATGTGCTTTTTACATCCAATTTAATTCTAAATTGCTAATGAAAACAGTCACTTGGCTCTTTTATTATAAACTTTTGAGGCAAAATATTTGGTATTCAGCTGTAGATGCTTCTTTAACAAGTCTCCGACTGTGGATTTCTGGGATTTAGAGTGTTGGAGGCAGCATATGGTGAGATTTAAAAGCTTTTCACTCAAAACGGCTTCCTGCTGCGGGGGAAAATGACACAACGGTGATGAGAGGAGCTGTGCCCCAGATGAAGATAAGGTTTAGTTGAGGTGAGCAGAGCTGCTAATGGAGGATCGTAGTGATTATAGCTGCTCTTTATCTGTAAACGAACCATTACAGCAGTGGTGGATACTAAAAAAAGCCCCACAAGTGTTTCTTTTTCTACTGCAAGTTGGCTGCGGTCGTTATTTTTCACAGTACAGACTTCCTGCCTCTCAAATATGCACTAACCTGACGTTAAATGGGAACCTTGAAGAATTAAATACGCATGGGAAATGATCGCAGGTAGAACTTGCGTTTGTCTTCGGTGATGACTGAAGACAAACGCATGCACACGCAGGTTTAATTTATTTTCATTAAGCTGCGGCGGCTCCCCACAGCTGGAATATCTCCCACGCTGCAGAAACAGTGTAAATACACTAAGCATCCATCATCGGGACTTATTGCTCAGTCAGCTCCTCACCAAAATGATTAGTACGTACGTTTATACATCATAACGGACAGAAACAAGCTCACCGATGGACGTAGTGCAGCTGGTGAACGGAGTCGATGGCCAGCACCATCTCAGCCAGGTAGAACTTGGCCATCTCCTCTGGCAGACGGTCTTCAAACTTGCTGAGCAGAGTCAGCAAGTCACCACCCACGTAGTAGTCCATGACCAAGTACTGCAGACACGGTGAGGGGAAACAGAAACCCTCAGTGACTAAAGGGTGCCGTTAAGATGAAGATCAGACATTTTGAAATAACAGAAAAAAAAACACAAACGTGCCCCGGCCTCACCACCCTCCTCCATCACTATTATCGCTTTTTTCTCACGGTTTCATTACAACGGAGGCAAAACAAGCACCTCAATTATTTTACTTTTCAGGATTCGCCTAAAAATAAACGACTACAAGGCCGCGGTGTGTATTTTAAAGCCCTGGGGAGTGTCCAGCATTTGTTGTGAGAATGTAGGAAAAGGAATGACAAGCAGTCGTGGCATCTGAACTCAGGGTCAAGGGGAGCGGGCAGACTGTCAGGTTACCAGGGAGAAACGTCATGAACTCTGCACAACTTCCATCAGTCTTTGCTGCCCTTTTACTTCTGTTACCCAACTTCCTTCCATTCAAAATCATGTTGTGCTTTGTGGTAAGAAGTGAATGTGCTGGTTTGAGCCTGGCACTCAACCAGTAGCGGTGCAGGGGTGGAACTGGGCTTTGTGATGAACTAGGGGGTGAAAGAAAATGTTTACATGCCAATAAGTTGCAATATTTTGTGTCATATTTGACCAATTTTCAAAACCAAAATAACTTTTTATTTTTTTTTACTTTTGGAAATTGGGGGGGATTTTTCTCCTTTGTTAACTGATTTTTATTACAAAATAGACAATTTGCAAACGTTAATGTTGGTTCATTTCTGTGTTCTATCTAATCTTTTGTTTGTTTGAAGAACTTTAAGCACTTTAATTTTAGGTTTATAGAGATGTAAGCATTAAAAGGATAACATAAAAAGCGTTATGTTTAGATTTTGCACCAAACATACTTTCTTTTGATAAATTATTTTATATAAAAATGCATATATGTTACACATGTATGACCATTGTTCATATATTTGTTATATATTAAGTTACATACTTTTTATACTGCACTTAGGTGGGGGTATGTTTGAAACCACAGTGATAACTATTATAGACCATTACTGATGAGGTGAAATTTTAATTTCTTTATTCATCTTTAAAACAAAAAGCAATGTTTTTATTTCTTTGGTGAAATGCAGATCATCTCTTCTCATTCAGTACGTTGAGAGTTTCCTTACAATTGAAAATTGGTAAGGAAAATTGAAATGTATTGTCACACTTACAGTGATGCAACATATCAGGATTTATCCCAATTTATCCTACCGCAATCCCTGTGCTGTGATACATATATCACCACACGCCTGATACCCGTACATAAAAAGAAAGGCTCTTTCTGAAGCATGCTTAGATTGAGCTGCCAAAGTGCAAATGAGCAGCAAGTTTCCCTCAGATGTGTACAAGGTAACTCTGAGAAGAGCCACAATTTGTCAAAGCTGAATTAAAGTTGCTGTCACTGTGCAGACTTCAGGAGGATTGGCTGAATTTGGGTTGCTAGATTCTGTAGGGACTCTCTAAAGACCTTACGAGGTGTAAAGGGTTTTTTCTTCTGTACTTAACCCATTTAACTATTTATATTGTGTTAAAGTTTAAAATAATGATTAAATATACGTATATTTCATACAGGTGCAGCCCAGTACAATAATGAAACCTTTCCACATAAAGCTAGAGAACAGAAAAACAACTCTGTCATTTCTGTCCAACACAGGTCGAGTTTAGAGGAAAGATTACCAGATTATTGTCATCCTGGAAGGCGTAGTGCAGGGTGGTGATCCACTGGCAGTCCCCATTTACCAAAACATCTCGTTCCTCTCGAAAACACGCCGTCTGCACACATAAAGTAAGCTTTACAACAAGGCAACACATGGAGGTCAAGGGTCACAATTTTTTTTATAACTGTTCTGCAACTTATACTGTAACCGCAGATAAAATTAATTCAACTTTCTGCAAGATCCTTTTAATATACCCAATTTTCTTGACCAAACTGAGCAAAACCAGGCTAATTTGGGGTGCAAATATATAATATGATAAATATAAACTGAAGATAGATTATATTGAGTTTTGGTGGCTGATTAAAGCAATTCATCTAAAATGTCTTTACATGAGGGTGTTTCATTAAAGCTTCAATCACACCCAAACCTTTCACTTCCTGGTCCAAATCTCGTGACCAGAGAAGAAGAAACCACGAGACTCCTACACTCAAGCATTTGCTACTCTGTGGTGTTTCCCATGTCCAAGCATTTACACACACAAACATCAGGGAGCAGTTTTGTGTTGTGACGTATGATGCATGAAGATCACGGACCCGGGGGAACGGCAGGAATGTCCGACTGACAGGGAGAGGTCGATGAGAAAAGCATGCAGCAGCTCAGCTCTGCTGTATATCAACAAACATCTGAACTGTGAATTGATGAAGGTTTCACTACCTTATAATAAACCAGCCATCCTCGTCTTAAGAAACATTCCTAAAACATGGCTTTCCAGCGAGAGTGAAGGTGAAAGCCAAAGCGAGCATGCTGCAGAGTCATACTCACCTCTGCTCGCTTCAGCATCTCCCACTTGTTGAGAATCTTCATGGCGAATACCTTGTCAGTGTTTTTCACTTTTACCACTGCAACCTGCACAAAAGAAAAAAGAAACAAATGTCATACACAAGCTTTTATCCTGGAGGCGAATAGCAAACAGAATAGAACAAGAGTTACACGAGAATAATTCATTTGCAGAAGTATCGAAAAAGCCGATATTTCTAAAAGGAGCGCAAATCTTCAAAGTACTGTTAGGAATAAATAAATAAATAGAAAAATACATAAGTAACTAGAAAGATGTAAACACTGGTACATGGGACAAAGGAACTGGGGAATGGGAATGAAGATTGAAAAAAATCTGTTGAATGGGGGAAAGGAAAAGGAAAATCAGGGTCAGTACATGACCACTAACACCACTAAATAGCTTTTGTGTTGATCTAAATGGCTAACACACACACAAGCACAAACTTTACATGAAGCCACACTCTTTCCTCCATACAACTTTGTGATGTGGACGCTTGGAGGACAATTCAGAAACACGTTCCCAACTATAGATTTGTCATTTGGAAAGAAACCTGTTACTTCTGAACATTGTGTTTACCTCTAAAATCACAAATAAACAGTTGTATATAATAAACCATCCTGCAATTAGTCCAAACAACATATGAAGAGAAATTTTTCATTTTTGATTGGTAGTTTATTTAGATGAAAACCAAAACTATTAGGAAGTCCACTGCGTCCTTTTGCATTTAACACCATGTACTTCACTGCGCTTGTGTTGATTGGATGATCACTGGTCTTTCTATGCATTTTTTTCTGTAATAAGAGCAACATTCGAAGCCTCTCTTCCCAACAGACTTTTGTCTTTGACATTGGAAAATGACATTACTTAAGAGTTTCCAAACACCCGAGAATCCCTGCATTTCACACACTGACAAACCCAAACATTAATCCTGCTATGCATCGGGACTTACTGCAGTCTCTGTCTCAACATGTGCTCTGTTTCTCAGTCTGCACTCTTTCCAGTGCCTCGCTGTGCCATCTTAACGGCACAACTACTGCCAACTCTTCCTTGATTGCTAATTGCTAAACATAGCCCTGACAAACTTCCTCAGCTCAGGCTTTATATTTTGCCAAAAAAGGAGCTGCACAGGCTGCTGTGACAAACCGCTGTGAGCTGACAGCCAAAGCACGTGTTCGCTTTAAGTGCTCGCCTATTTCCATCTGCTGACCGGCAGACACAAAGAGAGAAACTCAATCCGTTTTACTTTTGCCTATTCTATTAAAACTTGCAGGCAAAGATGCATGAATGAATACAAGAAAATAAGAATCTTAAGCAGAGAAGAAGATCTATATGAAGAGTAGCGGAACAAATGTGGATGCTGGGTGAGACAGAGGGGTCTGTAGTCTATTGAATTAACCAGGGGAATGCTGCTAATGCAATACAGTGATAACATTCCTGCTGTGTTTGGATTTCCCCCAGTGATCCCTCACCAGAGGAGAGGAGGAATGAAAGAGGAAGGCAGCAGGAAAGGGGGAGTGCACTGTTCTTGGCAACGTCTGGCCATTTTTGTCCCTTTCTCCAGCCCTCCTTTCTTCCCTCTACTTTTCCTGTCTTCATCTATTCCTCCTGCTGTCTGGTGTCTGCTTTCAGGGTCCGAACATGACCGAGCACAGCGTTTACTTCATGTCTCTTGGTATAAACTCGTGTGCTGTAGATGTTTTCTGCTTTTGCCCAGCTGCAACAGATGAAGATGATTTGCTGGATCGGAGCGTCGACTGCGTCTCCCAACTGATTTCATCCATTAGGAGCGACCGTGAAGCATACCACAGCTGTTAATACAATTACTTAACAATTCAAGTATTCTTTTAAGGATGGAGTTACAGCAGCTTTATGGTAAAAAAGCTAAATACCAAGGCTGACTGATAGCTTAGCTGTAGTATTGTTTGCCAAGACTGAGCTCTATTTGGTCCATTTGTGTTGAATGCAAATAACTGAGTCCTAATGGGGACAGGCAGCAGACCAGTAAACACTGGTCCATTCATTGGATGAGCTCTACAATGTGCCATCTCTCCACCTGCGGCTGACCATGAGGGAACAAAATCAAAACATCCTGCAGTCAAGACCCTTTTATTTTCTGTCTCTTTCTGTCTGCGACCATTTTTTACCTACTCTGGTTCCCAGGAAAGAGTTTTCTATCATATCCGTAGTTAAAAAGCTGTGATTGGACCTTAGTAGATCTGTTTTCTCTGAGACATTAAATCACTGTTTAATCAAGTCAAAATATCTGCTCCAGGCTGAATCTTACAATATTAGGCGAACACAATATGACATAATGACATATTTCCCGTCATTAAGTGAACAAACAGTTTTCCACACACCGCCTCTTTATTCAGACCAACTTCGCTCCACGATTCATTAACTTATAAAAGCACCTGCAGCAGCAATAACTTAAATCAGTTTCAGTGTGATCTTATCAGTCTTTCCGAGCGTCGAGGAGGAATTTTGTCCCACTCTTCTTTACGATGCTCTTCCAGGTCATTTGTGGTTTTCCCTTAAAGTCCCAGCACAGCATTTCAGCCAGGTTGAGGTCTGGACTTTTACTGGACTGTGTCAACATCCCGAGTCTTTTGTTTTTCAGCCATTCTGCTGCAGACCTGCTGCTGTGTTTGGGATCATTGTCCCGCTCCATGTCACACAGATGGCCTCACATTGGACTCTCGAATATTTTAGTAAACAGAGGAGTTCATGGTCCACTCAATAGAGGTGTTTACATGGACAAATATTTCCTCCATCCGAATGGAATGAATCAGATCAGGCGTTCCAGCAGACATGTTTACATGGATGGGAAATAAAGTCAGCGGATCAGTTGTGTGTTTACGCAATGGAAGGATGTAATATGATCACAACTGTTTTGACATGCACAACGCCTACTAATTCAGAAGCGGATGAAGAGGAAGAAAGACTAAAAAACCAAACAGAAGAAAAAGAAGAGGATGACGAAGAAGACCAAGGAGAAGAAGACAATGAAGATTTCACCAAATTTAAGCAAACATCTGTGTAAATATCTTGTTTTCAACTGTTCAGAGGCTCGATAGTGTATGTTACATTTCTTCAGGGTTTTCAGCTCAGTCTTCTCGTTTCCTGCAGCCTTTTTTCTGAAACTCATTACCATTAGTGGTTATAGCGTGAAAGGAAACAAACCATCAGAGTGAATTAAATAGTTTTTCTTCTGTTGATTGGATCTTGATAGGAAAGTCTTTCCGATCGAAGCGGATCGGATAAGCCCGGTTGACGTGATGCATTTTCATTCTGACTGGCCAAACGAGCCCCAATCGTCCTTCCTCCAACCACCGTGCTTGACAGCTGGTTGGTTTTCTTTGAACATGTTACGGAGCAATATGACCAAACATCACGACTTGGGTCCAGACTGCAAAAATAACATCTGTAATTCTTCTAAACAACTCACACTTTCAGTCTTTTTCTAATTGTACCATCATGAAGTTTCACATTTAACAGGCTGACTGAGGCCCGAATATTCTCAATTCGTGAACAATCTGTGGATTCAAGAATGTTTGCAGCCATGAGACCATAAAATCCATCCCAGATTGATGGGCAGCAGCTGCTTCTCTAAGATCATCTCTTCCCTTTGGCATCATGTTAACTCACCGATAAAATGCTCTAAAATATCAGCTTTTATTGCTGGTGGCCACTGATCCAAACACTTTTCATTAGTAGTAGTAGGCTGCTATTTATTTTCCTTACTCCTATGGATGCATTGAGGGTGTATTAGTTTTTGCACACACTGCATCTGCTTTTTTTGGCTTCATTTTAACTAAATAAATAACAACAGTGCACCTCGTCATGCTGTTGTTCATCTAGAGATATATTACCCCAAATTTACGACTGGGCACGGATCATTTCATGTCCTGATGCTCCTGAACATTTTCATATTTCTGGGCCTATTAAGAAGAAAACCATGGGACGGTCATGACGTCTCTTCAGCAAATTCAATTTTTCTGCCGAGCAGCTGGCTTTATGAAAGGACATTGGAAAGTTACAGCAAGGCAGCACCGTTCATGGGTCACATTGCTGAACACTAACCTGAAACACAAACAGTCATGTGACTCACACACACACATACCAGCACTCCTTGCATAAATGAGCGTGTTCGTATTTTTGTGTTGCTGCTGCAGCTTCCCGCTGGCAGGTGTGCCCAAATCTGTCCCGATCCATCAATCTATCACTTTCTTCATATGAGTCCATCACTCTCCGCTTCTCTAACTGGTATGCACAGGTCTGCGGTATCAAACTTGGCGACTGATGCTCGGAACTTCACAGACGATCAAATTAACAAAACCAAACAAGTAAAAAGTAAAAACTGTTAGCTAGAGGGTGCTTTGTCGGGACATTATGCAAGAGTCTTGGCTGAGGATCGTCAAACCTGTCCCTGCTGCATTCCCCAGCTTTGACATCATTACCTGAAACCCGGTGACACACGCATTTCAATTCCCCCACACAGCCACACAGACAGACAAATACAATTAAATTTACACAAAACAGCTCATGTGGTACTTAAGTTTGATTTAAGTTTTTTGATTAGCGATGAAAAAGATGTTTAAAGGTCTATTATTGAACACGTAGAGTCATGCTCGTGTGGCGAGGCCAGACTACGCAGTGCTGAAGGAATGCAACAGAAAGTATTCCATCACCAGAAGCAACAACAGGCTTGTCTTTTATAATCTGCTAGTAAGACATGGGGGTGCAAGGTAATCTCTGCTGGCAGCTATTGTCTGAGAATAAAAGCATCCTAAAGAGTCTTTCTTTAGGAAAAAAGTTAAGATTTTAGTCCATCTCCGAGGAAAGGTGTGAGGAAGTTTGTAAAATGTCAACGCTTGTTCAAGGTGATACGTAGATGATATGAAACCAAGGTTAGGCTGCATGAAATGTTGCTTACAACATCACCTGCATGTGACAGGTGTGGACAAAATTACCCAAATTTCATTCATCTTACATCCATTCTCAGTTTTCTAAATGTTTCAAAGGCATTAAAATATTCAGTAAAAAATTCAGACTTGAATTCAGACTAATTTACAAAGCCCCTTTCAGTCCAAGGCAACTCAAAGTGCTTTACTTATTAAAAACAATATGCAAAAAAGAGAATTAAAATATCGCACAATATAAAAACACAAATAAAATTTCTTTCAAACAAACTCACATACCCAATAACACAGACACAAAGAACGAAAACATCTTTGCAAACACTAAAGAAGTTACATGTAGAATAAAAAAAAATGGATGAGTAGAAATTGAGCTAAAAGACTCAGTTCAAACCCAAGCAATTATATGAGAAAGTAACCAAAACACTTCATGCAAACCACACAAACAAGGTGTCATATGAAATCATAGATTTGGCTGATTATAACGATGCCTAACTCATCACTGTGGGACAAAAACTCTGAGACGCAAAGAAAAAAAATCCCCAGGTCATGAATCACGTCTTATTTCTGCTGTTTCCTGATGAAAAGTTTTATTCCAGCTCTAAAAAAAAAACAATACGTTCTCCTATGACTCCTATGACTTTGGTTTGAAATGTCTCATGAGGGTCCTTGTGGTTACCATGAAGATGAAGGTGGTTTTATAGTGGAGTATTCACTCTTCCTATCACTGTTACTAAGATAATTTGGAGGCTAACCCTGGATTTCTCCGACTGACCATTTATCGTGTGACAGCTTCCTGACATATTTACCTGCGCGGCACCTCTTTTACAAACACCTGGAAACTGCAGCAATTAACTTTTTAGCTGCTACTTTTGCACCGTTCCTCATCAGACTTCAATCTGTAGATGAACTGGGCTGCCATCCACTGGTTTTCACAGAAAGTAATGTGGTTTTATTTAGGAGGAGACACTCGGCACAGTAACAAAGATCTCCTGACACTTCTGCAGTGATCTCTCATGTCTCAGCTTTCTGTAGAGACCAATGGATGCAGCTTTACAGATGTGAAGAATTACTTTAGTTACTTAGAATATGTCTTTTCACTCATTAAGCCCTTGTCGTATGATATTATCTAGGGATTGGAGACGGAAAGAAGCTCCATTCATCAAGGAAGGGGTGACAGCAACGACAGAAACCATTTAGAGAGTTAGGTATGTACTTGTTGTCGGACAGAACGGAAGCCTTGGAGCATATCTGGTCTCTGTTTTTAACATACCTGAGTGATGCAGCCATGTTTGTAGCTATGAAGTATAACCAGTGTTTGTATGATGTGTTTCTTTTTTTGTTATTTAACAAAACTGTGTTTTTTTTAACTAATGAAAGAAACCCAACATATGTGAAGCAACAGATTGTATGTCATTTCTAATTATATTTTGACTTGCCTCAAATAAACAAGAAAAAAAGTGGAAAAAATTTATATTTAGTTATGTCTCGTGTCAAAACAGACGAGGACATAAAAGGATCCGTTGCAAACTCTCAGACTGTGTTTAGTGGTAGTTGTTGATGAGCCAGAGGAGCGTTTGAATGTGTGTATGTCTGCTTAAATAACTGAGACACACTTCCACTGATTCTTCTGTCCTGCAGACAGACTTTAACTCCAGGCTGATGACTGTAGCGTCTGTGTGTCCAGGGGAGACTCAATGAGGACATTGGTGATTGACCGCCACCATCACCACAGTGCAGGTAATGAGATGAGACGGATGTGCCGTGGTAGCTGATTATCAGCAACTGGGCCTTTTCTCTTTTAATGTACGTGAATAAAATAAGGAGCTGAAACAGGTGTGGAGACATCATTTATAAGCTGTTAATACACCTGGACGAGCTGTCCAAGTGTGGGAAACGCTGCATGCATGGTAATGGATTGCTGAAAGGTCAAATCAAGAGCGGAAAGCAGCTGGTAACGTTACCTCTCCGAATGCTCCTCGTCCAATCACCTTAAGTATCTCAAAGTCTTCCTTGTGCAGACGCATCTGTTTCACTTTGGACGTGAAGGGTTTGGCTGTGGAGAGAAAGACGTCAGGTTTAGTCAAATACAAAAATATTTACATCTTTAATCATTAACCACATCTTCAATATGATAACATGAGGAAGGTTTTATGATCCAAACATTTCCACATGAGCTCAAAACAACCCACATTTATGCAGAGATACTCGTGATAGTTGAGTGGCAACCTGCTAAAAACACAACAATCCCATATCTCTGGCTCCACGCTCTTCTAAAAGCGTTATCATGGTTTCAGAAACCACCTGTTCCTCTTTTCTGCAAATGACACCGGACGCAGAGAGGCCGAATGATAAAGTTAGCCATTGTTGTGCCTGTGGTCACGGTTCCTGGTGGAAAAAAGGACTTGGGAGGGATCTGAGGGGGTTGCCAACGATCTCTCACAAAGCTACGCTGATTCAATCTAAGCTGACAAAGTCAGCATTTCCCTCATTTGTGGAAAGCTATTCATCCACTTCCTGCTTTACATGATCCCAGCATGCCAAGGATAACCTGAATTGCCCACAAGTTCACTAAGGTCACTATACCAGTCACAAGGATATCACGGATCTTCTGATTCGATTAAGATATGGAAATGCAGACAGCTTTGACCAGGATTCCCATGAAAATGCATCAAAGTAGCTCTTATAAATAAAAAACCTTCATGTCTTATACAAACTTCTGTTTCTGTTTTTAGCTGCTGTGAAGTGTTTGTGTCAGAGGGAGAGCTGATCTGCAGCCAAGCTGACACTCGGGCCCGTCTGCAACCCACAGTGGCCAAACATCAAGCACAACCCATCTGGTTGCCATGACTTAACATAAACTCCGGCGTTAAAGAAGAGGACGTTATCCCGCTGTGAAACAGGGAAATGCCTGCTGAAATAAAATAAACAGGTCACTCAGAGCTCAACAATCTCTCCCTCTCAGTTTTCCTCACACTAACTCTGCTGACAGCTGGCAGAAAGAAAAGAAAGGGCTGACGCAGAACACCTCGTCCTCTAAAAAAAATAAAAACAGAAAAGTTAAAGAGTTCATTCAAATCACTATTTTTCCAGCAGACGTTACAGAGCAAGCAGACCAGAAACACTCGAGCAATGTCTGCTGATTGATCAACCGCGCTACATCTGGGGGGATAAATGGCTTTAAGGATTGTAATTATGGCAAATTATGCTGTTTTTCTTTTTTTCAAAGGACATCTTTTCTCACGCTATTCATGTGCCTTAGTTTTAAATTCATTATCCAATTTATTATACAAATGCTTGAAGAGAAAATAATCCATGGCACGCTGACCTGGAGCGACCTGAGATTTATTACTGGAAACAACATACAGCTTCTTCCAAACAACGATTCAATCTGCAGCGTAATGTCCGCCAAAAAGTCAGTCTCAATCTATAAATTTATATCTGAATGCATTATTTTTTTCCCCGTTTTCTGCCAAGATAAAGTACGGTGTTGTCAAATGGAAAAATGCCTTACAGGGTGGCTCAGTTCACCAGAAAGTGAACCTCAAGCTGCCCAAGATGAGTCTGAATAGCTTTGGGAAAAAGTGGCCAATAAATAAATGTGATGTTTCCATTACAGTTTCTGATTTACGCTCGGAAGCAACCCATCAATACTGTACAGTCAGGATATGTTGGGATATTATTTCCCTGGTGAGATGTCAAAGAATTTTTAAAATATACAAACGGAGAAAATGGCTTCACAAGATAAATTTGATCCTTGCACTGAACTGTAATAAGCAACACATTTTACTTCTTATGATTGGAGGAATGAGCTAAGTTTCTTATACAGTAATGTCTGTCCAGCTCTGGGGAGCTTTACTGTCACATACAGATGCATCTCTAAGCAGTAGTTTGTTGGTTTTTTGCATTAAATCAAAAAAAAGAATAGAAACACGTGGTTATAAAAATATACATGCACACAGACGGTTATATTTCAAGTGATTATTTTTTTCAGGGCACAAAATACCACAGGCATGTGCAAGTACGTGCAGGTAGAACTGAAGAGGTGCATCTAATCTTTGACTGGGAAGTATGGAAAAAAGCCAGAAACGTGGATTTGCTTACTTAGAAACTCTGTCCTCTCTAACCCTCCAGCGACTATTTTCTTTGTTTTTCCTTTTTTTTTGTAACTAGATGTTTACATCTGCACCACACCCAGACGGAAAATGACAGTGCATATGCAAAGCTGCATGTGTCCATTAATGCAGACTGTAGAGGAAACATTTTAAAATCAGTACACGTGAGGGGAATAAAAACAACCGTATGGATTGCATCCGACGTGCCAGAGAAAATTACATTACAGATGTGACGTAACATACTATATATTTCCTAAATCAATTCAGCTGAGCTTTAAAGGCAGCAGTCATCTCAGGGTTCTTTAACAGAAATTGCAGTTTAACCTTAATCCAATTAAAACAAATCCATTACATCATCCACATTAGACCAACTTATAGTAACCGTGTTCATATGAGCCCATTCATAGAAAATAATTGCCGGCCAATTAAGGAAACCAACAGAATCGTCCTAAAACAGAAAAGTAAACGCTCCAGCAGGATCAGGACCTGAAAGGACGGCCTTTTGGGGGGGGCAGTGTCCTGCAGAGCTCACGTCTGAGTCAGGTGTGTAGTAGCAGGGAACCTTCTAAAACCTGGCGGTAGGGCTGTCACGATTAGGAATTTCTGGAGACGATTAATTGTCAGACAAATAATTGCAATTGAAGAATATATTGTCTCTTTTTTCTTTATTCAACAACTAAAAAAAAAGAAAAAAAACTACTAAAACATTGAATTTCCCGC
>JBBBVT010000024.1:3218379-3233021 GCA_037177035.1 Craterocephalus eyresii | reverse complement strand
CTGGCATGTCACACACATAACTAACATTTATTTGTGAAAATAACCAGTGTTGCATGTTAAACAGAATACAGAAAAAAAAAAAGAAACACTACAGTAAAAAGAAAAAAAAGAATGGGCAAATAAAAACTAAGCTTTCTTTCTTTAAACAAAAAAAAAAGATTTTGGCATATTATTTATTGATTTTTTATTCTTGAATCGATTTAAATTGATTAATCGATTTTTTAAACCCAGCCCTAATGACAAGTATTAGCAGCAAGATGTTAGTCCGTAACTAAAGTGTGGAGTTTGTGATGGAATAACAGGGACAGTATTAATAAGCTGTTTGACAATGATTTCCTTTTTAAAAGAGTAAACGCAGCACTTTTTTTTTAGTAAATACAATTAAGTCCGAGTGAACTCAGTCCAAATCAAAGCCACGGTCGTCTCCGATCAATCATGAGCGATCAATAAACAGGAAGGGGAAAACATAAATCAAGCAACTGCTGCACTTATTAGTCTGGTTTTAAACGCCTTAAGGGGGGAAAATTGAATTTGTGGGGTGAACAGATTTACTCATCAGCAGCACGTCAAGCTGTTGTGTCTGTATCATGACCTTCAGCAAAGGGAGGAAGCGGAGAGAGGCAGCTCTCTATATATAGAGGTGAACAACAGACCACTCGTTGGAAAACAACAGAGATGACAATCGGAGCGACCACCGGATTTCCACCAAAGACTTCTCAGGAGAGACAGACAGGATAGGGACGGCGGAGAACAAAGGGGTGTGGGCCAGTCAACCCACATGCTTAATTCATTTAAATATACACAAGAGCTTTTAATGCATCCCCCTTAAAGTGTGTTACAGTTCGGAGGATGCATTGTCACAATAATAAAATCAAAACATTTTGAAACTGTTACCACATCACCGCTAAATCGCAGTGTGGATGCATGAAAAGTGAGGAAACATGCTCATGAGTGAGTAACCAGACGGTCATGCTCAGTACAGCAGCTCCATTTTATCTCTGAGAATTTACCTCCACAACACAGCGATTCAGACGTCAGCTGGAGGGACAATTAGATCAGCAGCACGTGACACCCTCCGGTGTGAATGGCCGCCATTCAGGTGCAAGATGGATGAATGGTGCTGACAAGCTGCTCGCTCTATCCAACATTATTCGAGTCATGTGTCTCCACTAGAAAGACGGGGAGGTCAGAACAGCGAGTACAAGAGGCAGAAGGCAGCTAAAAATAGGTCGGGTCACTGTCAAATTCACCGTCCCACCTCCAGCCAAGGTCAGCGCTGCATCGGTGGCAGCTGCGAGGTACAGGGATGAAGGCCGGGACTGATATCTTCCCCGGCACATCCAAACTGAATCTGCGGGCTCGCCTTATCTAGTTCAATTTGTCCTCATCGTCTAATTTTTTACATTACCCCTCTTATTATCCAGTTTAGAAGATTGAACATAAACGCCACAAATAGCTAGTTTGAATCCCAGCGAGCCCAACGCGGTCTGAAGAACACACGTTTGATTCAATGAGGAAGTTTTGCAATTGAAATGTAATGGAAGGGGTTTGACACATAGCATGTCCTGTTATGGTGGCCGTTAAAATGACACTGAAATTACCAGTTTTTCATCCTGTTTAGTTTAAAACAACAAACGAAGCGGGTGATTTCGACATACTGTATGCCATCGTATAGCCCTTTTATCAGTTAAGTGCAACAACTGAAGCATTCACGGACGGGAAGGTGGATGACGTACTCGCTGTGGAGCTTTGAAGGGCTGCTGCAGTCTCATGGTTGATCAGGAACATGTCACGAAACAATTTTTTTTTTTTTTTCCACCAGACTTGACCCTTGATTCACGGATCAGATTCAGTCGTCATCCAGACGGGTTTTTATCGTCACATTCAATTCCTCATCTATTCACACAGTCTGTTACTGATGGATCAATCAATCAAACTTCATTTAGAAAGTACTTCTCATTCAATTTTGTAATTCAACATCAGGAAAAAAATTCTCTTTGCATCTGTATATCTTGCATACAGAAATCATCATCTAACTTCAACCCACAGTAGAAAAACAGATTCAAGAAACACTATAGTTGACGAAAAACTAGAGATAAGTAAGACATGAGTTCAAATATTAAAAAACGAATGCCACAAAAATACTTTAAAAACAGTCTAAATAGGATTGATAACAAACAAACAGAATCAAAAAAAGAATGAAAGATAATATAGCAGATAAATTAAGTAAAAAAATATTTTTAAAAAGCATAAAATACAGCAAAAAAGAAGAAGAAGAAAATACTGAATAAATTACCTTTAAAAGCCACATTACAATGTAGTTAAAGATATAAGCCAATCAATTATTAATAATGGACAGAGGAAGCAACAAAGACGCATATTTTGCCCCGGCACCGTTTCCTTACCAACGTGCGGGTAATCTACCCTGCACTCAGGCATGTTTGTTGCATGTTTTTGCTATTTTCCTGTTCATCTCTTCTGTTCTCATCGTATCTCTTTGCTGACAGCTCATGCAACAACTTCACCCCCTGACTTCTACAAATTATCAGATTCACTAACTGCAAGCCTCACAAATCCCATACACTGCTCACAAACAAACAAAAAAACAAAGTTAAGGATGTTCAGCTTTTGGGTGAAGTTTATAGAACAAATTGAATGATCCAGCTACTCTGATATTACATCATGAATGTAGGACATTTAGGCTGAATAATGCAGCGGTAATTCCTCCTTTTCATGCAATGAATGACAATAAAAGCTGAATGTCTGTGTCTCAATAAGTCTAATGTTCTGGGTTCATCTTGGTCTGATGATGTCTAAATGTCAACAGTTTGATAAAGGGGACTGTTTACACACAAGCTGCATTTGAACCACAACATCTAGTGAACGATTCATGGGTCAGACCTTTTGGGATTTTTATGTGGTTAACCACTTTGTTGAGCACAGCATGTTGTACAATAAGTACTTAAACAATGAACAGTTGCTTGCATGCATGCATTCAAAAGCATGAAGACGGTGAAAATAACTTCACAAATAAAGGTTATAAAGCATCTTAAGTTCATTCTGGCATCATACAAAAAGGCAAATATCCCAAACTGTTTGTGAGTAGAGTAGTGAATATCGCTCCAATATAGTGACCGATGACAATAACTGATACACCTCAGATCTGTCTGACGCTCTGTGGCGTGTAAACTGGTTTTAATAGAGATGCAGTAAACGTAGCAGGTTTTATTATACACTGGTTAGAGGTGATTCTACATGTTTCTTAAATACTTCACATCTTCTTTGTCCTTTTGAATGTAGACAGATTCAGACACATGCGTACTGTGGGGCACACAGCTGGGTTTACAGGTATCTGGTCTGCACACAGTCGGCTTCAGAGGGACCCGGGGGCCGCCTGAGGAACAGCGAGGGTGATGAGGTTTTATATCACAAAAAAGGCAACCATGAACCGGCTTTTAAAACTGCTAACATCTTGCTTTTACAATGTCTGATGACTACAGCTTCATTCATCATTTGCACATAGGACCAAGATCAGACGAGTGCAAATAATGATTTTTTTTTTTGTCAACAACAGTGTGCCTTATATATCTCAGGTTTATTTCTGGGAATGTATGTTTTTCATTCCCACTTTGCTCAAGCTCAGGGAAGAGGGATTACTGTGATAAAAAGCCAATTAAAAAGGTCGAAAAAGGGAGGATGTAATCCTCTGATTGGCTCACTGAAGAACACCACAGACAAAGATTTTAGAATTTCAAAGTAAAATGGAAATCAATTGCAAATGGGGAAATACAGCGGACTTAACGTATTAGTGGTTATCTATTATCCCAATTAATTTGAGAGGTTTTCATTGCTCGCAAAATATACAATGCAGAAACACAGACACAGCCTATAAAATAAGAAAATCCAAAGCTACGTGGCTCAAGAAAAAAAACGAATTGTTTCTGGTGAAGCAAAAGAAACGGAGAGTCGTCAGAAAACAAAAGCAGCCGACAATAAACTCAGTTGGTTTGAGCTACATCCAGATGCAATCCTGATAAACATCTACATAACGATCTGCTCACCTCTGTATGTTTGTTTGAGCAGCCATAAACACGGCATTTTAATATAGCTAAAGAGGAGCCAGCTTTCACTAAATTCAGGCCCAAGTGAATCATCATGAGGAGAGATTTAAGGTAAACCCAGAGGAGGAAAATCCTGATGCAGCACAGCCTCAGTAGAAATGTAAAAGGAAAACCATTATTTTAGGAAAACCTTTTTCCTAAACCTCATTTGTGTTTACAGTAATCAAAATAGCCGTCAGCGTACATGGGTAATGATCAAAAACTGTCCTAAAATGTATCTAAATGTTTAGCTGAGACCAATGCTAACAGTCTGGGTGCAACATGTTTACTGAATGGTGCACCCTCAATTAAAAAGCTAGGTGCACCAGTGTCACCAATGAAAATAGTTAAAGTTACCTTTAACCAGCTGATTCACCTCTTATAATGTACAGCCCTTACTCAGCCTGAATAAAAACGCAGCACAAGACATGGAGGCATGAGATAAAAGGTCAGAGTGTGTGTGCATGTGCAGCATGTGCTTCATAAGTAATTCAGCTCAGGTTCCTGCTAACTCGGCCTCTGCCCGCGTCAAACACACACAGCGCTTCCTACAAGCCTGTGCACATATTCGGTACACAATGCACAATACTGCTGGTGCAAATCCTGCACATGCACAGAGGCCAGCCAGCTTCTCTGTCACTAGGCAAAGCTGGGATGCAGCAGTCTGAGAGGCAGTAAGGGAGGGGGGAGGAGACACCAGGATGGGGAGGGGGAGCAAACAGAGGAAATAAAAGAGGGGACAGAGAGAGGAAAAGAGAATAATATAAGCTCCAAGAGGTGTGCAGAGCTAGAGTGGATAAGAACTGTGAATGGACTGGACTGACAATGAGCTAAACTGTGAAAGCAAGAGAAACACCAACAGACCGAAAAAAAGAGCGAGCGGGGAGGGCGACGCTGGTGGACAAAGAGCCACATCCAAACAGCTGCTGTTCTCCCCAACATTGCACCTCAGCTCCAAATTCCACAGGCAGCCCGGCTATGAGGGGCCTGAGTCAGCGCTTTTTACACTCAGCCGAGCCCTCGGCGCAAAGCAGCCGGGGGATGCAGCAGCTACAGCAAGTGCAGAGGGACACAATGGATCCACGCAGCTTGCAGTGCTTCCTGGCTCTCTTTAAGATATTTAGGAAGGAAACGGACGGAGGATGCAACGCTGAAATATCTGCAGCAGTAAAGAAATAAACAAGAACTAGGAGAAAATATCAAGAAAAAATTAAACATGGCAGCAAGTGGCACATCCAACCATAAGAGGACAAAAGCTAGATAGCAGAGGCACAGCTGTTACACAATGCAAACAATAAATTCCTCATTAATAAAACATAATAAAAGCCCTGCATGAGAGCCAGACTTGTGCTAAAGCCAATGAGAAGTTATATCCAAACAGGATCAACAGAAACAAATCAGAACTATTTTCTTCCAAGTGTGCATCGCAAACAAGCCGAAAGCTTTTACAACAAGCAGAGTTGAAGTAGATTTCTTTGCATCTCCACACTAATTGGCTTTTTCTTTGCATGCCAGAGAAACATCCTGTAATAAAAAGGAGTGCAGAGGAAAAAAAAAACAGAAGAACATATGTTGCACATTTTTCCAAATTATTTATAAACCTGTGCCCTAAGTATTGAACAAGTAGGATGAAAATAAATGTAAATAAAAAATTAAAGAATAAAAAATAGAATTAAATTGAAAAAAAGAATAACTTTAATTAATTAAAAAAAAGACAGAGAAAAAAATATATTAATAAAATAAGAAAAAATAAGTCTATTAAATTTAAAAAAGAAATGAAAAAGTAAGACGGCTGAGAAAAAACAATAAACAAATAAATAGAAAAAAATAAGAAAAATAAATGAATAATAGAATCAGGCACACAACTATAACATGCATCATTATTATATACTTGTATAAAATCACATAATATAACTGGCATAATTCTGCAAAGCCAGTCATTTTTGTTGTTCCTTCCTGAATTGGGGAATAAAAAACATCCATCTATACGAGTTAAAACTGCATCATGTAGAAATATATGGTAGCTAAAACATCTACAGCCAAAGTCTTTAAGAGAGCCTAATCCTTGGATTATATGGTGGCTAACATGAAGTTTTCTCAAGTATAGGAATGCCCCACATTTTATTAAGCTTCTTTCTGCATCTGCAGAGAAGAGAATATGTGGTTTGAGCAGATATGAAAGAATCAGCAGCCAACAGGACTGTGATAAAAAGCCATTTAATTCCTTGTTGTTCTCCATGTTTGGATCCTCACAGCTTTATGAATAAGTTCATCAAGAAATGCCTGTACTGTATATTTTCCAAAAAAAAGGGCTCTTTCTTTCCGTGTGTGGATCCACTCCCCATCACCGATGCACAAGACCAGTTCAGTGAGGACAGAAACAAAACCATGCAAGCAGAAAGCCTTCGCCAGCTGGACGTGGACCCATTTCGAGCTAAAAGGGTCGAGGCACGAAGCGTTTTCAGTTGTTTTGGTTTTGGTTTACCCAAAAGGAGAGACTGTCTAATTGCTCTTCTGAACTGAAATCCCACGTTTCTCCAACATGCTTAGAAATCATCTAAAAAGCAGAATATTGCATCCATGTCAGACACTTCTGCCCCCTTAAAGGCCGAGTTCATTTTGAACATGAATAACGAGCCAAAGGCGACCGACATTGCCAATAAGATTGACAGACGGCCGAAAGGAGAGGTCAGCCAACGCCAGCTTACGGGCACTGAGGGGGAAGAATGAGCTGGAAAGAAGAAAGCGATGGGAGGATGACAGGTAAAGGTAAAATAAAGAGGAAAAGGGGGTGTGCATTTGCAGTCAGATCCCATGGGGCCTGAGAGGCAAGCTAATGACCTGAGCTGCAGAGTCTTCTGGGAGACGGAGGAGGAAAGCCAACCCTTCCCCTGCTGCTTTCTGATGACACAACACAATTAGCAGCAGCCATTTATCTGCCTACAAAGCTCCCAGACAGATTGACCGAGCATTGCTAAAGGCCACCTTTGAACACCCCGATGCTGAAATATAATGAATGCACATGAGTTCACATGCAACCTTGAGTTTTCTTTAAAAAAAAAAAAAGATTGTCTGATTTTTTTTCCTTAAATTGCTTCATTCTTTTGTCAAATACATTTGTAATAAAAACAGCTTTATTCTTTAGAGATTTCATTGAAAAACAGAGGCCAATCACATAACTGTGCAGCCCAAACACTGTAAACAAGCTACCCAAAGATATGCAGCTCCTAGCATCCCAAACACTTCTGCAAAAAGTTCTGGAAACACATGAAAATAGCACTGTGATGCAGAATCTGTGCAAAAATATGAACCAATACGCCAGCGATGCATGCCCTTAGATAGCTGTCAGGGTTGTAAGGTTCATTTAGACAGAAAGTTAATAAAGCGAGGAGGTAAAAGAGTCCCGGCGGCGGGTGGAGTTCCCCTTTGGGACACAGAACTCTGGTAGGGAAGAGGATACATGGTCCTCTGGACAATAGAAACAGCCTTGTACCCATGTGTGTGTGAAAAGTGAGACTGAGAACGAGCATAGAGGCATCTGTAAACTGGTGTGAAACAGAAATAAACACTGTGACCTTGTGTTTTCCCAACAACACCAAAATATTGAGCAGGAGCGAGCCGCAGAGTACACAATGACACAATGAGATGCAGCTGTCCCACTTCCTCGTATGACATCATGTACTCACTGGGTCCTTGTGGTTCCTTCCTGCTCTCCGTGTCCAGCGCTGCCACTGGACGGCCACGCAGGAAACGGCCAAAGTGGGAACAAGGATGTCCTGATATTTACAGCTTGTGGGCTCCTCTGCTGATGTTGCATGAATTTTACCCGACGTCGCTCATTTAGCTCATGAAATAAAAACATTTCATGAGTAACTTACATTTAATTGTTTATTTTCATTTAAACAAAGTCCTGATCTTGACCTAGACACAATAAAACCCCGTTTCACAATCAGATCTCCACTCTGCCTTTATCATAAATCACAAACATTTCCTGCCTTATAACACAGCTTCCCACCACTTTAAACTGACCTAAACACAAGTTCAACACTCCAGCGCCTGAAGTCTCACAGGCCTGTTTATCCTTGATGAGGTTAATTGGTCCCCAAACATGATTAAAAACCACGTGACACAGAAAAACATTTTTACAGATGCAGCAGCAGCTCTTCTGCTCTGTTTAGCAGCGGGAATAACAGGGAGGAACTCCGGTCTGCATGGTGCGAGATAGCCAAGTTAGGCAAAACCACAATAATGTGTGTGTTTGTGTCTCCCCTGTGAGTTGTGTGTAAGGCATGCTGCCAATGAAAGCCTTGCAGGGTGGAGCACACATCAGCTGCAGCTGAACAGCTGGCCGCCGTGGGCTAACGCTGAGGCTGGACGGAGAAAAGGTCACGCAGCCTCCCCCATGTTTGCCTACTTCGGCCTGGCACAGCGGCCCGCTCACATTCAGCCACCCAGCAAATCAGAAGGAAGCTTAGAGTCGAACAGAAAGCAGGTGCCGAAAAGTTCCTGCAGATTTCCACTGAATCTGTAATCAGTTTTCATCTCAGCATGCGTCAGCAACCCACGGAAGAACAGGATCAATGCGATGAATCCATTATTCTTAAACGCTCGCTCCGTGTGTAGGAGGTCTTATGGCAGAGTCTTTTTCTTCCTGAAGTTTGATATTTACGAAAACTCTGCAAAATGATTTGCTAGCTTACACCAGCAAGTTTTTTTAGATGTGGAGAAGCTGCGGTGTGCATGAGGAGTCAGGATACAGCGTACTTTCCCGTGCTGGTTTCCCCTGTGGCTGCAGGTTATGAAGGGGTCTCCATTTCAGCTGAAATGAGGTCACAAAACAAGACGGAAAGCAAACCCAATACAAATGTTTGTCTTCGTCTCTGGCTCGTATAGATTCTTGGGAAGAAAAGCCTGAACCTTTGTTGCAGCTGTGCACAAGTAGCCAGAACGTAGCAGCGATAACGCTACGACAGTGAGGCTCTTCTGGGAAGAAACGGCTGTGAGGTGCGGCCTCTTTGCAGCCAACAAAGGCAGGACACTCAAGAGTTTTTTCTTTTTTCTGGATGTATATATAAACAAGTAGAAATGGGCAGGTCTGATTGTACTTCACCACTTTCTCTGTTAGCTTTTAGCTAGTAGAGAGAAGTGCTGCATGCACAACAGGTGTGATTTTTCCTTTGACCCTATGGCTGGATGTTCTGCCAAAAAAAAAGAAAACAAGGGAGTGGCGACACACTCAAAACTTTTGAGGACAAGATGAGACTTGACCTCAATTCCACTACAATTTTGTTGCTGGCTATGTCACAAAGGTGTGGTCTGCTGTCTTACGGATGTGTCTTATCACAACCCTAAAACCACACCGGATTAAGTTATCCCTTTACACAAGATGGAAAACTTTCTCTGTTACTTTTTTTGCTCCTAAAACAACATAAACACACCGAAAAGCAACATGATAGCTCAATATGGACCCCTTACCTCATCCAACTTTAAATATTATTTTACAGATCATTTGCTACTCTGCATTGTCATATCTGTTCTTTCTACCTTTAGAAATCCTGCAAGTTTTTTTCTAGGAAAAGTCCTCTTGAAAAGTCAGTTAAAGTTATCCTCAGCAAAAAATAGCAATCTGGAAAAAGTGTGATGCAAATCTTTAACTTTTTACAGGAACACCATCCAGTCTCCCGATTTTTTAAACCACAAGAAACTCGACTTTGCTTCAACTGTGTTCCCAACGATACTTACTGCAGGTGCTATGTCGAACATGAGATGCAACTGCAGCTCCCCAAAGATGCGACTGCCATTACAGCCATTAGCTATTCTACAACGTCTGGTCAAGAGGGGAGTGATGAGCCTTAATGGTGCAACTGCATCTTGTGTAAAAGTACAGCAGAGGACAGATGCATCATGCACCTCATGACCAATCGGTTTGTGTGAGAAAGAAAGGCAAACAGTTATGCCTGTCCAAAGTGGAAATTAGTGCTACCTGCACCTAAACTTCTAATTAATTCCTTGCTAAAATTTGCCACAAATGCAAGGAAGATTTGCAAGGACAAAAATTATACAGGCCTTTTTTGGCCTGTATGAAACAATTACAATATGAAAAAAAAAAATCAAATGGTTGCCAAGTATCTTTTTTAATAGAATAAAGAAAAAAGCAGTCTATCCATTTACACATATTAACCTTTAAAGGTGCATTCACACCACTACTCGGTTGAGTTTGGGGGGAGTAACATTCTTCCGGACCTGATTTGTTCCTATACTTCACATCTCAAACAAATCAGACTTTTTAAATTACATTTTGTTCACAGGCAACTTTCGCATACGATTGATATTGTGCTGCAGTGCATTCTGGGATAGTCAGCTTCCAGAAGTCATCACTGATGCAGCCTCCATAAAATGGGCAGAGCTAGTTCACATCCGGGAATCTGGAGCATACTTGCCTTAACATGTTTGTATTGGACTAGTACTTGGGCCTCAACTGATGACGTTTCTGACGTACACATGAACACAAGTACTGACAAGCACGCATTTTGAGAAACAGCCACGGTCTGTATAAACAAACACTAAATTTAGACTGTTAAACCTCCTGGACAGGATATATAGCCTGGAAAACTGCCACAGATCACCTTAAGGGAACGCTATCCATCCTAATTTATTCCTCACAGTTGCACTCTAAGAAAGTGTCCCTAGATAAACAATATAACACTAAAGGGTGTCAGCGATCTTACTGAGTTTTAAGGGTTAAACACAGTCCTTAAAAACTGTCAGCTTAGTCAGAGTCAGAAAACGATCACAACCATGAGCTGGAACGGTTGTTCATCAACACTTTCCTGGTCATCATAAAGGCCTGACCAGCGAAAACCCCCACCAGCCTAAAAAATGCTTAAAAAGAGCAAATCAATACCCAATCAACTGTTTGGAAACCATCTGCGCCTCAATGCTGGAGAGAAAATGATGCATTAGGTAAAACCATAAAACTATAAAGCAGCTGAGTGCAGTAAAGACTCAGAATAACACTTTGGTTTCAAATATCTAAGAATAATCGCCTCATTTTTATTTAAACGAACTCCGCTCAGATATATTCATATGAATCCCAGACTAGTGGATTGTTTCATATCCTTCCCTCTGAGGCAGGAACTATAAGCAGCAGCAAATGCGGGACCTCTGGCCAGTTATGACAGCTTGGACACATCTGCGTGCTGTGTGTTGTGTCTGGCCGAGCCCAGCCAGAGTTTCTAGTGTCAACATGAGGAAATGTCAGGATGAAGTCACCGCTTGGCACTGCGCTTCTCCTTAAAGGCCAGGGCAGACTGGCATTGTTGCCAGGCCAGCTAGATGCTGCAGATCAGCTGAAGACTAGCAAATGCAGCCAAGACTGCACGCCCTTCAGGAAGCAGCGCCTGTGTACAGAGAAGTACCTTTTACCCACATCCAGACAGAGAAAATCTACTGAATTCAGGCGCTTCTGCTCCATTTTTAGCACAGAATTGGGTGTCCAGATGTGGCTGGCGAGGCAGACCAAATTAACAGCCACAGCCAAAATCTCACGCCATTTGACTGACTTCACCAGCTTCCTGTCTGTCTGTCTGTCTGTCCGTCTGTGAGCGATGGACATCACTGCTGACTGTTTAACCTTGTAATTCAAACCATCTCAGAAATTAAAGTCAGACGAAAAACGCCAGCGAATGCGCCGCTTTCCATCCATTATGCTTTCGGTTCTCATTGCCTCATGTATTATTAATTGGTCCTGATTCATGTTTCTGCCTGTGAGAGGAAATATTTGCTCCCGCTCTGCCTCGGCATTGCTGCACCTCTTTCAGAAAAAGACAAGTGGGCCAGCCAGGCATGCTCTGGCAGCTAGCTGGGCCTCTGCACTAGATAAAAAAAAACAAAAAAAAAAAGGTGAGTTGTTCACATTCCTGCTTCATGCACCAACCTAACCCCACTGTCACACACACACATGCACAAACAAGAGTCCTTCTGGCACAGCAAAAGGGTTGTGCTGTTAGTGTGTGGTCCCATTGCCTCTTGTGTTTTGGTTTTTCTCACCTAGTGACAACAAAAAATTTACTTCCATTCACCTTAAACCTTAAAATAAAACATGATATGAGTCAATAAATGTCCTGAAGGAAAAGAAATCTTTATTAGAGCTTTCCTGGATTCCTATCAAAACTCCGCATGGGTCTGCTGAATGTCTTCATCAAGCTTTCAGGTTAATCTCAACTTTTTAAACTTGTGATTTTCCAAAACTTTTAGTTGCAAGGAGGTTTTCTGCGTGAAATGAGCCCCACTACTATAAAAGGAGTGTGATGAGTGGGGGGCCGCTGCACCACCAGCATTTACTTGCTTATCATCTTACCAACGAGACAGGGAAGCTGCATGCACAAGTCAAACAAGAGGGGGAGACATAAATAAATAAAAAAGTACATGGTAAAACTCACCCCAGTCCAAAAACTCCAGGATATTTTTCTCCCGTCTGAGGGGAGAGTTGTTGCATTCATCATAGAGGCAGACCAGGATATCCAGCAGCGTTTCCACACTCAGGCACTGGCCATTAGACTGCACTGGTCCGTCCAGGATCAGCTTCTCCAGCTTCTTCAAACGCACCTCTCCCGACATGTTTATTCCGGCTTGTTGCTCTTTAAAGTAATGGTGACGGAGGGAGATAGAGGGCAAAATGAACGAACACTTCCTGGGCGCCTTGTCAGGCCTGGAAAGAAGTTCTCTCACCTTGAGGATGTGTCAAAAATAAATCAAAAATAAACTTTGTGTCGATGGCAGCCCGGGGCTAATTGGTTAAAATCCACCTTTTCATGATCTTCTTCTAAAGATCCAGCATCTTGAAGTTGGGTAAGATGTGCACTTCCCCATTTTTTAAATACCTATCCCCACAGGGTGCATAAGAAAACAACTATGCTAGTCACAATTACAGACCCTGGTTGCCCCAGGCCGGTAGATTTTAAGGATTGCAACGCTTGTTGGCAGTTTTCTGCTCTTCCCTGCGTGGCAAATTGTATAAAAATGACTCGATGTCTTTCAACAGAGCTCCCTGAGTTGTTGCTGAGGCGGATATCTGGGATTCTCCATTCTTCCAGCAACCCTAAAATGCAAGGCAGATCTGCAATGCTACAAAGCCCCAGCGCCCCTCCTCTGCTCCAGGAATGGCCGGGCGACAGGCTTAGTAAGCAGCCTGCTAGGTTAGCCGCTCGGCTAGCCGCGGAGCTAACGTTAACGTTACTTTTCTCCGCTGCTAAATGCCATCATTGCCCCCTTTTTCCACCCGACTGGCATCTTAAATGCAGTGTTAAAAAAGCTTGACACAATTCCACCTCTTTCGGGAATGTTTTTTTTTCCTCTTTTTTTTTCCAACTGGGAAAATATCCCCCTGTTTTCACAACTCACTGCTGGTAGATATGTTCTTTAAATCCCATTCTTCGTCCAGAAGCCAAATGTCTCTTTAGTTTCTTCACAGTTCAGAATCGCGTTTAGTTCAAGAGTTGCTGCGGACCACAAGTTAGCGGTCCAAAAAAAAAATTAGAATAAAAAAATGTGGGTCCTTTTTGAAGGTTACAGAAGAGCTCGTTTCACGTCAAGAGGGAAAACTATCTAGTCTTGCTTATTCCAAATACGGGACACAGCCTAAACTCCCCCTGTCCTTTCCTTTGCTCTGCCTGCCTCCCCCGCCGGTCGGCCGCTTCTGCACCGTCAAGCTACCAGCAGCTTTCTGCCAGAGACTCTCCACAGAGAAGACAGCCGCGTAGACAGTGCTGTCCGTAACGCCGCGGGGGTTTATGGGTAATGAGTCGGTAAAAGGGGTTATAAGCCGGCGCTTTTCTCGCAACCCTTTCCAAAAACATTAAAACACCATAAAATACTTATTTTGCACAACAATTGCCTAACTTTTATTTTAAGACGCTTCGACTCCCCTTACATGTACGAAACATTTCGGTTCCGCGCATGCGCACAGAGCCAAAACCTCAACAAGCTTTATTTTCCACCCAGCAGCGCATCTTCCTCTGTCGTAGCATCTCTGGTGGTTGCTGCAGGCAAAAATCCCAGATCATCATCATGGCGCCCGTCACAGCATCTGCTGTGCAGAGGGGGTGGGATGAGGGTGCGCGTTAGTGGGGGCTGTCAATATTGTGAATGGAAACTGCGGGTTGTCTGTCTGTCTACTGGCGGCGGGGTGCAAAGAGGACGCATTTTTCCTAAGACTGGAATCACTGCTGTGGCTTTAACACGAGACAAAAACTGGATGGAGGCATACCTACGCAGTGGCGTGTCCTGCGCTGCGTCAGTAACCTGGCCAGAGACCTGTAAGCTGTTGCAGTGAGCAACATTTAAAGGCTCACACCAAAGTAGGAATATGAGTTAAATGCATAAACCTGCATGAAAGACATGCACATCTGTTAGATTAGCGACTCTATAACGACACTTGTTTTTTAAATTAATTTTATTAGGCTACATAGATAGATAGATATATAGATAGATAGATAGATAGATAGATAGATAGATAGATAGATAGATAGATAGATAGATAGA
>JBBBVT010000024.1:3196021-3206078 GCA_037177035.1 Craterocephalus eyresii | reverse complement strand
AAAAAAAAAAAAAAGGGGGGAAAGGGAAAGAAGGATGAATGAAACTTAATCCACGCTGTACATGTGTAAATAGATAAACTATGTTCAGCTCTGATTACTGGAGTTGCCTGTTCTCCTCGGGTGGAATGTTGTCGCTCCGTAAAATCACTCCCATCCTGGTCGTGGGTCGGTGGGTTTCGGGTTATTAAAAGTGGGGATCTAAAGAAGGAAACAAACCGCAGGGGCGGAGGGATGCTCCGTGGCTAGTGGTGGGTTCTCAGTGTTGGCCACCAGTCCGTTACAAGTGTCTAATAATATCCAGGCTGATAATGTTGGCTCCACGGTTTCTGGTTCCAGAACTGCAACCAGACAGAAAGCTGGAGTTAAAACCAAAACATGAAAACCTGAAACACCTTTTATTCACGCAGCTAATTTTAGAGAAAAATAATAGTAGTGCAGATTTATTAGCATAAACAAGTTTATTTCATGGCAATCTGGTATGGGTGTGCGGAGATACTGACCCCCTGCTGCCAGCTCTGGTTGAAGGCTTGGGCCTTGTCCATCCCGTTCCTGTTGCCATAGCCTCCGCTGTTCCTGTTGTTACCGTAGTTACTGTTCTTGTTGCCATAGTTGCCACGGTTGCCGCCTCTCTGCTGAAACTGTAGGGCACACATGCATTAAAATAATGCAAATAAAACCACTGGAGTCTTATACAATATTACATTGTAGTTATTGTGATCATAAATGTATTATTTTATTTTCATTACTAGTATTTCTGTTGTAAATGTAAATACATCCAACAATGGACTAAGAGAAATGTTCTTTTAGTCCAGTGGTCTGTAACATTTACAATACAAAGAGCCAATTTTGTCCTGGGTCCTACTAAATAAAACTCCTTTTGACCCAAAAATGTTACATAACCTCATAAATATATCTAATAATTTTTGATTAATAGCCAAGATGGGAAATTTGTCATTTCTGAATAAAAATTTAATTTTTCTGGTTTTAAAATGAAGAAATAAATTGACAAAAAGGTGTTAGGGAGACTGTGGAAAATGTTATTTTTCCTTTTAAAAGTAAATAGTTTCCAAACTACTGACAAGAATAGACCTAAAAGAATATTATTGCTACTTTTAGCCTCACTATGTTTAGGGAATTAAATGTAATTATTTAATGGGGAAAAAACAGCTTAAACCTGCATTTTTCACAATAAGGACTTTAGTTGGTTCTTTATCTTTTTTTTATCCTATTATTAAGAGACGTTGTGGAGAGTCCAAAGAGTGCCGAAGGTTGTAGATTTTATGATGTTTGGAACAGATTTTTTCTTTTCTTTGATGCTGTTATGATGCATTTTATCCACACAGTTGTAAATAACAGTGAGAAGCTGCAGGAAAAAGTAAAAACTGAAAGAATGCACCCACCAGGCCGGGATGCCCCCTGTTCCCACCGCGGCCCATGCTGCCTCCGCCTCCTCTGCTCATGTTCCCTCGGTTCATGGGGCCGCCTCGGCTCATGGGTCCCCCCCTGTGTCCCATGTTGCCCCTCATCGGCCCCCCCCTCGGGGACCCTCCCAGGCTGGGAATGGGGCCGCCTCGGCTGAAGTTGCCCCGGCTGGGGAATCCTCCTCTAAAAGCCGGGGGAGGCAGGAAGCCGCGAGGCGGGCGGTTGAAGCCGCCGCGAGGGCCGGGGGCTGTAGACAGATAAACGAGCCGCTTTGAATAAAAACCGTTTGCTTTCATACATCCACATCGTCTGCGGCTCTTTGGACCCTACCTCCTCTGAAGTTGCCTCTGTTCTGGAAGCCTCCGCGGCCTCCGCCCCTCTGTCCAGGCCCGCCGCGGCCAAACTGGTTCTTGCCCCCCCGGCCGCCGCCGCGGATGCTGCCGCCTCGCTTTGGAGTGGTGCTTCCCTGGTTGGGCTTCTTCTCGGCGGGCAGAGCTGTCTTGCTCTCCTGTTTGTACTGCTCCAGCAGCTTGGCAGCGTCCTCCTTCGCCAGCTCAGCAAAGATGATTTCACTGAAGCTGTCGCCCTCCTCAGGCAGAGCGTAGAAACCTGCAAACCGAGAAGATACCGCCCGCGAGTCAGAGAAGCAAAAGCAGGCACCAGAGAAAGGTTCCCCGGCCGAGGTCGCTCCTTACCCTTCATTTTCAGCACGGCGTGCTCGGGCACCTCCTTGCCATCACTCTCTACCTTTTTCTGGACTCTCTGCTTGTAGTCGTCATCAGACGGGCAGACCACCACAGCCTTACGCTGGAAGCCAGCAAACAAACACATCTTCCTCTTCTGGCCCGGAGCAGACAGGTTAGTCTGGAGAGAGGAGGAAGACTTTCACTTACTGGTGACACTGGCCACATTTAAATTAGTTTTAATTCCTCTTTAATTCAGAATCAAAATTATTTCCGCTTTAAACAGATGAAAAATGCGCATGTTAACATTTAATTCCTGATGCAAATGTTAATTCTGAATTAAACTTAAATCTGAATAAAGTTACTGCTTTATTCCATTTTTAATTCTGAATCAGATAATTCCTCTCTCATCCTCCATTATGTAAACCTTTCTTCTGCTTTAAGTTCATCCCGCTCGTTCCCTCGCCCTGTCACGATGACAGCCATAAACAGTGCTTCCTGTCCGAAGCAAACGGGCTCAAACCGCATCTGTTCAGGTGAGAGCAACGAAAAGCAGGAAGAAGAGTTTTTAACTTCTGGTAGACGTATGTACAGTACGTAATTTTCTCCATCCAACCAATCAGAGTCCTTCCTGAACCCTGGATTTAAAGCAGAATTAAAAAAAACGCGTTTTCAATGTTAACCTTTATTTGGAATTAATATTTCCATGTAAACCTGAAGGAAAAGATTTTAATTCGTAATAACTTCATTCTGAATTAAAACACATCTGTAACCGTAGCCTGAGCAGACCTAAAAACGTAGGATGAACCCGTGTGGACAGCTTACATGATCCAGGATGTAGTTCCTCTTCTTGCGGGCGGCGATCTCGATGAATTTTCCCAAGAAAAGTGGCGCTCTTTGGGAAATGGCGGTCAGTTTCGTGATGTCCTTGGACTGACGCTTCAGGCTGTTGATCTGCACGAAGAGAAGGAGCGTTAAAAAGCAGAGCAGACAGCAAACATGCAGAAGATGCCACAGAGCTGGAAGCAATTCTCACCATCATCTTCTCCACAATGGTGTCACTTCCCAGGATGTAGTACTTCCCAGGATTCTCTTGGACGTGGTTCTTCACCCAGGTGGTCTTCCCTGAGCCTGGCAGCCCAACCATCACTATGATCTACAAAACAACAGACACACAGGTCACATGTGTCTGTTCTACAAGGATTGACTGAAGACATCCTGAGTCCAACACTCACCTCACACTCAGCCTTAGTCTGCGGCCCCTTTACCCCGCGCACCCGCTCGCTGACAGGGATCTGCTGCATGAAGGTGTAGCCGACAGGCGGGAGGAAATACGGAGTCTCCATTTGGCCAAAGTTGAACTCCACAGCGCAGTTGTGGCAGATGACGTGGGGGAACAGGGCCTGGCTGTTCAGCGAGTCCTTGCTGACCCGGAAGGCGACGGAAGGCTCACCTCCGTTCTTGGAGTAGGATAGGACCACCTCCTCTCCCTCAAAGTCCTACAAATGGAAAAATTAAGCTCTTAATTGTAACAGCGGACTATAAAACTACAAGTCACTTATCTTTCACTTTATCCATTTACAAGATGAATACACATTTAATCAGAGTTAATCTGATTCAGACTTACAATAAGGCAGCAGATGACATCATTCTCCTCATAAGTGTCTCCAAAATCCTCAGTCACACAGTTGGTCGTCTTCTTGCCTTTCCCAGAGTAGGCATAGGAAAACTCCTCCTCCCCTAAAACATCAAACAGAGATCATTTAACAAAAGATAATTTTATGTTAATGAACTGGTGCATCACAGGCATAAAGCGTCCTATGATGCAACAGGAGATGAAGCAGTCTTATGTCACTTTGCTAAGCTGCCACAAGAGGGAGCTCTCCTGAAAGAGTCTTACATAGGATCAGGTTTTAACTAATTTTTGAGAGAGTATGTTATGTGGATGACTTACAAACACATGAACCACTGCAAAGATTGAAGCTTTGCTCATCATCTTAAATAAAAAGAATATATTGCAATTTTCTTCATGATGCGCCACAGTAATGGTGGTGTAGGGTTGTAAGAGCAATGGCAGCCACAGCTGCTCCAGTCTTCTTTAACATAAAATGTTATCTGCATAAAATGCAATTGTAAAAATAAAAATAATTGCTTCTGGTTCGGCTGAGATGAAATGACAGCTAACAGGAGGACATTTATGGAGTTAAAACAGGCGTTACTGACCGAGGAGCAGTGACCCGGTTGCCAAAGACCAGCCGACCTGCACATCATGGATGTCCATGTTTTTGCTGGAAATGTGCTTTACTGGGATCTTCTCTGTGATCTGTGATAGCAACGCAAAACAAACTGAATTTTTGACTTTTTTTTAAATTCTCTGACACAAAGACCCTGAGTTAAATGAGCCTGTAAACGTTTAGACAAAATTCTCCACATTTTTTTTACCTTCATCTCGAAGTAAGCTTTGCCTTGGTTCACACCGTAGGTGGCTTTGCCTCCGGACCAGAGATAAGCGAAGCTTTCCATTGTGAGGGAGGAGGCACTGTAGCGATCCCGTGACACCTTAAAGTGCAGGTCACAGTTATCTAGAGCAGGAAAATAAAAAGTTAGTTTCTTTTTCAACCAATTCCCAATTTTACAGAAGTTTTTGTCCTCTCAAACTCACAGGAATCCAGGCAGACTTTTGTGTCATCATACTCTTCATCTTCTTCCTCCAAGGGTGGAACTGGAGACTTAAAGGAAGAACTGAAAAGAGATACCATCAAGTTAATTAGACGATTCAGCTGCAACTGTAACTGCATGGAACATAAAGATGCTCTAGGGACCACTTGCTGAAAAATACTGGGGGGAAAGAAGTGAAAAGACAGACAAGGGGTTAAAACAATAAAAATGTAAAAAAACTATGTGAATTGGTAAAGCGAGCCTCAAAACCTTTTGGATAGTCGACTGTGTTGTGGGCCTTGGCATGAACTTACCTTGCAGCATCCAGCGAAATCTAAAACGTGAAAGATATACAGACAGAAAGCACCGCCTCTAGCTGTAGTATGCAAGGCTATCCCCTTTGGTCAAAGTGATAAAACTAAAAGCTGACTTCTCCTCTTTCAGATAAGCGTGTCTTCAGGTTTGCTGTTGGGTCAGTTGCAGAAATCACTGGTGAAGTTATATTTAACTTTTTAAGTGGGGGATTTTACATTTAAAAGGTCAACACCACAGTACATGTTGGTATTGAGATCAACTAGTTTAAGTAGGAAAATATACAGAGTACAGAAACTTACCAGCTCTGTAGCTAAAGAACAGAAATATTCATTTTCAATGGAAGATTTCTTTTAAAACTGACAAACAAATGGGTCCAAATCAGTTCCTTGATGCAAATATTGCAACTCCAGATGGAGAGTTTAACAGAATAAGGATCCTTTTCTTTTGGAGTGGATTCAACATTTCCATGCTGATGCGTGTGTATGTTTGGCAGCTCTGGATAACAGTGCCTGGTGTCGGTGAAGTCCAGACTCAAGACAGAAATCTCTGATGTTACAGAGCGAAGGATAAATCTCTCCAAGCTCGTTAGGAAGAAAAAAATGTTTCCAATATAAAACAGAATGGATCCTAGTAAGTAAACTTTTTAAAAAATGTTCACTTTTAGAGAAATGCCACCATGTACTAAATATTCAAGGGCTCCTGTTTAACTGAGGACCCCGTTTAAAAATACAAAGAATCAAAATATCTCTTTAATTATTCAAATAAAAAAAACCAAATAAAAGCTCTACAGAACCATCTTATTCCCTTTTGTCCTCCATGTGTCAACAGTGCAATGAAAACAAAACACTGACCAAGAAATAGGGACATGTATGTACACACACACACACACACACACACACACACAGTCATTCATAAATCCATGCATGCAATGCATGATGTCACCTACGCAGGGGTAGAAGAATTCTTGCAAATGTCCACATTCGCACACACAAGAACTCAGACACACATGATGAGACAGAAATAGCATTTGGACATCACTTTCAACCAGTGAAATAATAAGAAAAATTAAATAAGAAAAAAAAAAATTGACCATTGCGAGGCAAAACGATGGACGATCAATAGCGAGCTCCTCAGTGGACGTTCCAACACTGGGAATTTTGCTACATCCTTGTGTGCAACATTGCAGCAGTGGACCCCTCCTCCCACGCCTCTTAGCTACTCCCAAACCCCGTCCCTCCATTCAAAAAGTCTTCACCTGCTACTTTCCTCTGGGTTCTCCTAGAGCAGCCTCGAGTCACCTTGAGGACACAACGAGCTTCCCAAAACAATAAGTGGCATGAGGAACAAATATGAAAGTTCATAGAGATTTGATAAGATGCACTTCTGCTACAGAATGCAGTCCATTAAAGACACAAAGTGAGTGGGCACTGTAAAAAGTAAATGGTAAGGCTCTTTAGGTAGTCTGGAATGACCCCTCAAACACATATGTGAAATTATCAGTAAATGATAGAATACTTAAAAATGAGGGTTTTCATTCCTCTTGCTAGTTGTGTGCATTGGCATTTAAAGCCAATACAATTCAACAAAGCTATGGATGGCGCTTCAGGGATGCTGAAGGCCATTTTTTGCTCTGTCCCATCCTTACCAGCTGTATTTGTTCTCTTCAATAAATTCAAAGTAGCCCCTTCCATGTTCCTCCCGGCGTCTCTTAACACCCTTCTTATTCTTCTGATCAGCATTCGTGTCTTTGTCCGCATCCCCTTTGAAAATAGAACAAAGATATAGAATGAGGTGCTCCTTTTTGAGACAGAGAGAGAGGTCGGACTGGCAGTGGGGTTCTGGCCCACAAAGCCCGTTCATTAGTTACATTGAGTCGACCATAATCAAAGCTGTTACGTTATAAAGAGGCAACACCTCATGATTACATTTAAAACAATACAATCATACTTTATGACTTGTAACAGTTCTGAGGACCAGGTAGTAATTACAACATATGCTGGCCAAAATGAACATTATGAACAGGGTTTATAGGGGCTGGAAGAGTCTCTGAAAGATAAAAGGATAATTAACCCTGCAATACAGGGCTTCAGATACACTGTTCTCAGTGGGCTTTGTATATACAAGGCTATTTTACTAAGGAGTGCAAGACTACTGTTACCAGGGACATCATGCAGGGAAACATGAATAAACTACCTCCTTGGTATTTTTTAAAGTGTATAACCTTAGTGATTATTCGTACACATTTATGATGTTTAAGTGGTTCCTTCAAAATGAAAATGGCAAACAACGCACAAAGTACCCGCGTGCTAGCTGGACAAGCAAGTAAAGCCGGCCTCTTCAGCAAGAATTAGAGTTAGCTAGTTCAGGGGTTCCCAGCCATGTTTCGAGTCCTTACAAACAGGACTACATACAGTAGATCACGATCATAAACACGTGTAAACGCTAAGTAGACAACAATGACAGATTTAAGGCTAACTGGTAAATGAAAACTAACCACGCCAGTAGATATTAGCGAATGTTTAGCAAATTAAATGGCGCGAAGGGAAAGCATTTTATTTGTATCCAGTGATATAGTAGGTACATCTCATTATTGACCAAACATCACGATGGGAACCTCTGAAATGGCTAACTGACTGATCCGCTTGTTAGCGCTACACCAGACACAAAGAAAAAATAAGCTAGCTAGCAAGCTAACACCCTACCCAAAACGAAACGAAAACCTCAACAAGCTCAACCAATAACATTTCTCACCACCCTAAATGAAAATTTACGAATATTATTGCGTACTTTAATTTACAATTTCAACTTTTATCTCTTAAACTGCAGTTGGTGAGCTGGACTAGTTTCACTTAGCGCTACAAAGTGCTTCGCTAACCAAGGTGGTGACCGATGCTAACATGCTAGCTGTAGCGGCTAACGCTAACTAGCCTACATCACGCTTCCTGGCTCAACATGGACGCCCTGACTGGAACGGTAGCGCGTTCAAATTTGGTCATTCCCAACCGGCTCCTCGCGTGCCTGCATTAACGCTCTTGCAAAAAAACCGACACGCAGCCACAATCCATCCAACCAGTCACATTTCCAAAAATACAATTCATTAGACTCACCCTCAGCAGCCTGGTCCCCGGGCTCACCATCCTCCGTGTCAATTTTGTCCATATCGTCGACATCTCCTTTGAGCATAGGATCCATCTCATCGTCCTCATCCCCATCATCTTCCCCCTCACCCATCTCTTCGTCCTCGGCGACGCCATTGCCGTCG
The DNA here is from genome assembly GCA_037177035.1 of Craterocephalus eyresii. Lineage (NCBI taxonomy): Eukaryota > Metazoa > Chordata > Actinopteri > Atheriniformes > Atherinidae > Craterocephalus > Craterocephalus eyresii. The sequence continues at coordinate 3,197,738 of JBBBVT010000024.1, read as the reverse complement.
TCCCTGGTTTCCGGTTCTTCCTCGTTAGCTTCCATGCTTTCTTCTACCGGGCCTTCGTCCTCTTCCGCTTCTCCCATACCCGCTTGGACAAACCCATCGTCAGCGGAAGCTTCTTGACCCGCCGAAGAGTCTCCAGCCAGGGCCTCCTCGTCCAGCGCGGCCTGCAGGCGGTCCATCAGCTCGGCCTTCAGCCCCTTGTCCGATAGATTACGCTTTTTCAGCTCGTCCTTCAGCTCGTTTACCTTGAGCTTTTTCACGTTAATTGCGCTCATTTTGGATGTTTGATGACAAAATTATTTAAAAATACGTCGTTAAATAAATATCAGGACACCCTTTGTTGATAGAATTAGCTCAAAACTGCGCCAAATGGCACCCGCAACCGAAGCAATCTTTCACCGGCAGAGAGAGCTGTGATGAGGCTGCAGTCGTCTGTGGGGGGAGGGGCGTCGCCTACCGTAAATACCCGCAGGGCCGCGCAACTTTATTTTTGTCTGTCTTTCCCCCTTTTTTTTAAGCAGACCGCCGACCATCTGTCGCTTTCATTATAACAACACAACCCCTTTAGAAATCACTGGCGCGGACAAATGCTGAAGAAAATGCTATGATTAATCCAAGAACGTATTTTGGGGTGCCATGCAATTTAAACAAGGCCAATATCCGGTTAGGTTTGGTAAAATGAAAATACCGTAATTAACGATTTCATAATCGCACCCTAATGCGTAAATGAAGTAAAAAAAATTAACAGGTAAAAAGGCTCCCAAAAAACTAAATTGAATGAACATTATTTGATTTTCAAATCTATTTGGTTTTATAGAAAGACTATAATGTATTAAATTAAGAAAAACACTTAAATAATCTCCTTAAATAATCCTCTGTTAAGATTATAATGTAATGATTTTTTGAAATTGTGTTTTTGGGGAATGATTCATTTTAAATGTTTCCCAATGTCTTGTGCACCTGCTGTAGCCCAACTTTCTGTAATGCAATACAATGTCCACGTCACGAAGGAGGCTCTGACTGGACACTGTTGTTTCCTCACTGTGTTTTCTGCAGTGAACTTAAATCTGTATTGGCAGAATGACAGCATTTAATAAGATATGGACACATGCATGTACACATGGGCAAGATGTCTGCGAAGATCCATTGACGTTGCCTCAGAGCTACTTTATAAAGTACACCTTCTAATTTGAACACAAATAGTTAATAAGCTATCCCGAGAAGATTGAAAACATCTAAAGGTTCTCACAGCTTCAAGTGAAACTTTGCAAAATAAGAGAAAATATCCAGTGAGCAGCGGTTGTTTGGGCCAGAATGTCTTGTTGATGTCAGAGGTTAAATTTTTCCAATAATATAATCAATAATCGGTTGTAAAAACAATGTAAAGTTTAATTTGGTTTAAAACAACTTGTTTTAAACAGCTTATTTAGCTTAGCTTATTATAGCTGACTTTAATGAGTTCAACCACCTTATGTTATTTGACTTCTACCATCAACTTGATTATAATTGTCCATACAGATTATTATTTATAGACTGGAAGAGCAGAACCTTTTAATTATCGTTGGATTTTCTTATGTTATCTTCTTACAACACTTTCAGAATTATTTTTAGTTACATTTTTCAGCATCTTTTATGTTGTGAATTTTTATACCCAGACATTTCTTATGACAAAATATAATTAAATACATTCTTTATTTCCACTTATTCTTTCAAATGATTA
>JBBBVT010000024.1:3134603-3148100 GCA_037177035.1 Craterocephalus eyresii | reverse complement strand
AAAGCAGTAATATCGTGTCTGACGTGTTAGTGAGAGAATCAATAGAGCTGTCAGAGTTGTTTATGACCAATCTAACTCAAGTACATGGAATTTCTGTTGATATGTGCATACCATGTCCACTTTTAGAAGAGATGTGGTTGGTGTCCAACCTCTTTTAGAAATAACGCGCCATATTTGGTCAGCCATGCTATAACCTGCTAAATTAATTTCCCTGAGAAGATGTGAGAAAAAATGCCTTGAAATACTAGATCCTGATATGAATGATGATTTCAAGCGGTTTTTGCCTGTGTTTTTGGCTTTTAGAAGCCAAGATTAATACACAGTAAAAAAGCCAACATCGATTAATCAGCAAGACATATGCAAAGACAAAAATGTCTGAAACGACCTGTGTCTATATTTGGATCTAAAATATTCTCTGTCTCATAGATTATTTCAGACTAGGCCCGTCACAATAAGCAATAAGTCAATTAATCGCAAAGTAAGAAAAAATGGGCGCTATAAGTTTCCCAACCGCAATAAACTTCATTTGTTTTTTCTCTCTCTTTAATCTTTACTGGATGACAGTACGTTTAACTTGTGCAGTACCACCAGAATGTAGCCTGGTTTATTTCTGTGCTCCTTCTTTGTTTACAAAAGGTACAGGTTTGATGGTTTTCCCTCTCTGAGCCCCATGTTTAATATTCTTTAAAAGGTGTTTCATAGACTTCATTATCTATCCTATTTACTGTATTTGGTTGTGTTTTTATTCATTATTAATGAGACTGAGACTTGCTCCTATTTCTGTATATGTTTTGTCATTTAAAATTTCTTCCTGCTCCAATGAAAGAAAAGTTTTAGAAAAAAAATTTATTGAGCTTTGAAGTGGTGTTCTTGCCTCACTCTGGATTTTCAGAATGAGATAAATCCAGAATCGTCTCAATATAACAACAATAGTGCAATAATTTCTGAGAGAATTCATCACATCGAAATGTTTTTATCATGACCGGCCTATTTCAAAGTACTCCAAGAGAAATTGTAATCTGACAAAAAGAAAAGATTTCTTCTCTGACCAGTACATGTTAAACTGTGGAGGGTGGCGTTTCTGACAGCTGGGCATGAAATCAGATCTTTACTTCTTGGTGTTTGTATGGACGGGGCCTCAACACATCCATTAAGGAGTAAAACTCATTATTCAATCTGTGCTCATGCTTTCCAACAGCTAGAAAGGTGTGTACGATGTTAGTCTGACACTCAGCAGAACTTGGTCTTGAATGATCCTCGTTCTGGGTGTGTTTCATAAATGCATTGTTTTCTGTTGCTAACATATCGCCTATGATTAAAGAAGCAAGAGTAGATGTGATCATCGATTTAGAACCCTGATTCCAAAATAGTTGGGATGCTGTGTGAAATGTAAATGAAGACAGAATTCAATGATTTGTGAATCTCATTAGGTCATATTTTATTCCCATTAGAACATAAACAACATATCAGATGTTGCATCTGAGACATTTCATTATTTCATAGAAAATGTGAGCTCATTGTGAATCTGATGGCAGCAGAATGTCTGTAAGAAGTATATCCAGGGTGATGTTCAGCTTTGTGGAGCATCTTGTTCTTTTAACATCTGTCTGTAAACATCTGGGAAGTGAGGAGAGCAGCTGCTGGAGCTTCAGGAGAGGAATGTTGTCCCGTTCTGCTCTGATGCAGGATTCTAGCTGCTCTACAGTCCTGGACCTTCATCATGACCTTCATCCTGGATCGTGTTCTCATCTGGCTTCTTGCTTTCACGTTAACCTGTGTTTGTGGATTTTAGGGTGGACTGTGTTCACAGACAGAGATTTCTGGAAGTTTTCCCGAGTCCATGAAGTGGTTTCCAGTAAATATTTATGTCTGTTTTAAATGCACTGCTGCTGGAGGGACCATAGATCACCAGCATTCAGTGCTGACTTTCACCCTTGTCCCAAACACACAGAGATTCCTTCTGATTCTCTGAATCTTTTGATGTTATCACAGATATTGGGATCTTCAAAGTTCATCTCATATTCTTGAACCTTCTTTTCACTTTTTCTGAGGTCTCTACACTGGCTGTCCTTCAGAGGACAGACTTTAAAGTTCTGTTGGTGGTCTTTAAAACTGGTTTACACAGTTTTAAAGAAATAGATGTGTTTTACTGGTAAAACACATCCAGTATGAATCCTTCAGACCCTTCAGGTCATCTGGATCTGGTCTATCATCAGTTCCCAGAGTCAGAACCGGACCTGAAGAGGCTGCATTCAGCTTCTATTAGCCACATGTCTGGAATGAACTCACAGAAAGTCCATGATCCTTTTCTTTTAAGCTTAAATTTTCAATCTGTTGTCCTTAATCTTGATTTTAGATTTTTTTTCTTGTTTTCATTTAATTTCCATTTAAAATCTTGCTCTGTTTTAATGTAAAGCACCTTAAATTGTCCTGTTCATCAAATATGCTCTATAAAACAATTTGCCTCGCCTTACCTTTAAAGGGGTAGTCCACCCTAAAATGTTTTTTTTGAGCTGTAAAAAACAGTGTTATTTACAGTACTTGTAATGAAAACCAACAATACCGATCCTAAAATGTTCATTTTTTAAACTCACGTCCCACCAACCTCGCAGTTGTTGCATTTTTTAAAGTTTGGCTGAGGATGTACTTTCACTTTAAATCTGAGAGACTCTTCCTCTCTGAAATGCTCCTTTTATTTGCATTCATGTTACAGACCTGTTTCCAATCGTCCTAATTAGTTGTTAAAGTTGTTCTATGATTGGTGCCAGTTACTTTTTCAGCTTTTACTGCCCTTGTTTTAACTTTTTACAGATGTGTTGCTGCCATCAGATTCAAAATGAGCTCATATTTTCCACAAAATCATAAAATGTTTAAGTTTAAACATCTGCCAGGTTGTTTATGTTCTACTGGGAATAAAATAGGGGTGGATAAGGTGTGTGCATCATTGCATTTTACTTTTATTTACATTTTACAGTTCAACTTAAACCTTTGTTGGAGTTGTGCTTGTAGAAATATCCGTAGGCCATCTCAGACAGAGTTTAATGACCCACAAAGCTAACACTGAAATGTGGCTTAATTATTTAAACAAAACAAGTATTCTATATTCTGCTGCAGGATGAAAATAAACACAAGCTGAAATCTCAAACAGAAGTTTCTCTACATGCCTCAGTTTACTGGTGGTGGGTATGAAAGTCGAGGCATCTGGACCGGAGGAAAGAAGCCTGCAGAGACGTGTTAATCCAGGCCATAAGTAGATTCATGTGACTCCGTGTCTCACAGGTTGTCTGCATGGCTGTTTCCTGGTGATGCAGTCATGTGATGCGGATTTCAAAGCAGAAAACATGCACACTTTACAGAAAAGCACGATTATCGTCGGACAGCATCATCAGAAGGCCAATCTGAGTCCTGATGCATCATGGGTTAATAGCCTGTTTCAAGGGAAATCCTGTCACATGACTCATTTTAAATCAGTATACTGCACTTCCTGTTTAATCACTGATCTTTGTTTCTCTCTCCGTAGATTGCAGAGGCTTACTCCATCAAAGAGGACTGTATCCTTTAAAGTGCAAAGTGAGCCCATATCTGGGTTTTAACGCGTTGTGACATTTCCCAGGTTTATTGTTTTTTGCAGCTGAATCGTGCCTGAGCCAGAGCTGCACATGCTGTTAAACCATGCAGGAGTGCCATTAGATGCTTCTGTTTTATCGGGGAGAACAGGGATTTGCTGTTTGTTGGGATCATGAAACAGATTTAGAGATTTACGTGTTGTTGTTTTGTGCTCTAGGCCCTGGTCTGATGAAGAATGAATTTAAATCCAGCAGAGAAAAATAAACACCTCTCATGTAGGAAAAGACAAAAAAAACCCTTTTTCCTCTTGGTTTTCTCCTTCTTTCGCTCACATCGCTGCGTGTCTCGTAGTTTTCTGTGTGCTCTCCGGCACTGGGTGTTCCCCATACTTTGGCCCTGAGCCCTTGCAGTTGTAGTTTCCTCTGGTGCTGTTTGTGCCGTTGCCATGGGAACAGCTGTCAGCCTGTCTTGCTGCAAAAGAGTGGTGTGTGTTTATGGGTTTATGAGCGAGGGGAGAAAAAGCGGCAGGGGGAATTCATGCTCTACAGAAAGAGCGCGTCCTGCAGGATGAAACGCTGGGAAGAAAGTGGGATGCACTCAAGCAAAAAGAAAAAAACATGTTCAGACAACTTTGATCCCTATTTTCTTGCTTTCATGCCTGAAATCTTTCATTTTAATTGTTCCAGATATACTTGTTTCATTTATTACCTTTTACCTCAGTAAAAGGGGAACTAAATACATGTCCATTTACTTCTCCTGGTCACTGAGGAGAATGAAAAATGTTGTTTGGCAATGTTTTAGTTGATCTGTCCTGAAGATGAACGTCTTAGTTGCATAATGTTAACCACAATCCTCGTATTTCCTCAGTCCAGTCTGTAAGAGCTGTAATCATGTAAACCACTTCATGAATATAATAAATGGGTTAAAGGGACGACAGTGAACAGAAAAAAATGTGGGTTTACGTAACTGGAAGGACAAACTTCCAGCAGGCATAGAGACTACTGGACAGATGGGTCAACAAGCACCAAGACTATTCCTGCTGTAAATGACACTAATGTCATATATTATATATGCAGAGTTAAGATCAAAAAGAAAAGTGGAAGGAGCCAATCAGTAGCGATGTCACACAGCAATATTGATACTCTGTCGAGTAAATATGTATTTTATCATTAAGTGAAATCATAATAAATAGTAATTTGGATTGGATTCTTAAGATCCTATATCATAGGATCTCAAAAGGCTACAGGTAAAAAGACTAAAGACAATGTTGAAAGCTTTAATAAAGCCCCAGTCTAGTTAAGAGCTCAGCTGGGAAAATATAAAACTATCAGTAAGATCCACCGTAGCCTGGTCACTAACGCCTTGATTTACGCAGATTACAAATACAGAGCACTAAATAATTTGCCCCACAAATATTTTGCACCTGTTATGTTTCTATTTTGTAAATCAAGCTTTTGCACATTTTATAAGTCAGATTGTTCCTGCAAAGCTGCTGTAACAGTTTGATAAAGTGTTGTTGAAAAGAGCTATTTTAACAGTTTTATGGGCGCATTCCTAATTGCGATAGAATAATAAATCAGATGCAGCATATTTTTGCGCCTGCTTTTAAGAGCCGCAAACTTTTGATAAGCCTAAGAGTTTTACATAAAAGGAGATCATTTTAAACAGCTGGGTTTTACAGGGACCCACAGAAAAGACGATGAAACTGAAAAATTATGATCAAAATCATAAAAACTGGTTTCAGTTTCACATACTGAACTTCGGATGAAATTATAATCCTGTATGAGCCTTTTTTCTTTTTGCAGCATGTGTGTTTTTTCTTTAGTATTTGTTTACAAGCAGGAACTGTGATGTTAAAATGTTTTAGTAACATGACAACACATCAGGAGGTCGTGCTCATTGTAAAGTTATGTGGAGTCAAATCCTCAAGTCCCTCTCCTCTCGCTGTGTGCGTTTGACAAAGCCGACCAAATCAACATGACAGCATGGCCAAATAGCAGTTTAATAATAATAATAATAATACATTTTATTTATAATGCGCTTTACATTTCAGTGAAATCTCAAAGTGCTAAGTTTAACTGTGATGTGATGAATGTGCCAAAGTGCGTGTTGTTTCTTTAACTGGTGATGCTATCAGACCAGTGGGCCATCCAGTTCCTGCAGCTGGAGAAGCTTTACCATGAACGTCTGCTCTCCAACCTCGCCGCCCTGCAGGAGAACTGGGGTACTGCACGCATCTGTTGCAGCATTATTCTGTGCTCTGAAGATTTCTTATTTCATGGCTTCCTTTTGTCCCAGAGAGCCAGCTTAGGGAGAAGAAAGCTGCAGAAAGCAGTTTGCCTCCTGAACCCGACGGTATCAGCGAGAAACACATCAAGACGCTGAACTACATGTGCAGGACACACCTCAGGTATCCCAACAACACACGCTTGTTTTTTCATCCTTTCAGCCTCTGTTTGTGTGCAGAGTCAAAACGCAGAACCACAACAGCACATTTCTCACATACCATCTCCATTTCACTTATTTCCTTCATCTCTGTCAAACAGAAACCTGTAAGGATCAATTCTGCTTCTGTGTAAGCAGCTGCAGTCTTTGTCTCTGATGTGGAAACATCAAGGAGTCATTGACCCAGATAAGACTTAATGCATGAGTGTGAGGGAAAGCTAGAAGAACAACGTAGGAGCAAATAGGAAAATCGATATTCTGAGAGGGTAGAACATAAATCTGCGGTTTAGTAGATGGCATGCAGACGCTGGAATGATCTGGAACAATCATCTTTCTTCTTCTTCTTTCTCAGACCATCCATCAGCGTTGGCCAGGTAAGATTCCTAAACCTTCCCGCTCTGTGCTGAAATTTATTTTTAATTTCTAAATCAGTTTAAAATGTTTTGTTCAGCAGACCAAGCCGGATGCCACACTGAGAGACGGTCAGGCTGAGACTGAGGCGCTACAATCCCGTCACGATGATGGTAAAAACAGCTGCTACAACACTGAAACCACTAACAAGCACCATGAAAACACACTTGCTTCTACAAATAGGTGGGATTAATCCGGCGGCAGGTAAATTGGATGAGTTGGAAGCAGGGAATATAACAACCAGGTGGCCGAGGCAGAGGTTGCTACCAGCATGCAGCAGATTGTATCTGTCAGAAATAGAAGAGCAACAACTGAAGCAGGGACAAGGTCACTGGTTGCTCAGGGCCTATTGATGCGTACGGAGGATGAAAATGAACCTCTGCTGTGTCACAGAGAGCTGCTTCAGCACAAACTGATAAAACTTTAGAGCTCGCTGTGATTAGAATAAAAAGATTGATTGCAAAAGAAGATGTTGGATGAATATTATATGGTCAGATGGCTGCATTTCTCTGTGGGGAGAAGAAAGCAGGAGAGCATAATGGGAATATATGATGCTCTGGTTCGAGCTTCCTTTGCTTCATTCTGCAGAGGGACCGAGAGAAAGATGCTAACTGTATCTAAAAGTGAAATTAATTAGAATTAAACTTCCATGAATGTTGTGGAAGAAGTCGGACTGATTGGAGAGAACATGCAAACTTCACAAAGAAGACCCAGCTGATGTATGAACCACAGATGTGCAGTCAGAGCTGCAGAGAGTCGCTGCTATCTCCAAAGGTTGATGCATTTTTCTTTGGAGCAGGAGAAGCATCATGTTTAATTTGCAGAGACATGGAACTAATGTTTACAGCGTTGTGTTGTAAGAATGATGCGACCCCTTTCAGGCTGAAGGGTGACAAGGTGGTGGATGCTTGAGTGAAAAAGTTAGCTGTGAGAAACTGCCTGTTTAGGAGCAAAAAGTCTTATTTTTCACTCCAAGCTTCAGCTCTACGTGCCGCAGCTCCTCATGTAGCGAGCCGAGTGTCCGGTGTTACCATTGTGCAGTAAGGACACACCCATAAATCCATGCTACCTTCAAGCCTTGGTCTAACAGCTGGACCTGCTGGACTTTGGGAGATAAACTAAGACCTTTCATTTGTATGGATTTTATGTATTTTCACTGAACCTGTGGGTATATATTTAGACTATTTTGAATTTTTCATCATTATAAAAGTCTAATAAGAAAAAAGATTCTTTCATTTGCCAGGTTGGCTGTCTGTCGCAGGGCCAGCACAACCATTACACTTTCTATGGAGAATTAAGAGTGACCAGTTAGCATACATGTCTTTAAACTGTGAGAAGAAGCTGGAATATCTGGAGAAAACCCGCAGATAGACAAGGAGAACATAAAGATAGACAGTGTTCATATGCATGATTAAAAAACATGAACTATTTGAGCTGATCCCATTTCTTTCCTCCACACTTTAGCCAGCGAGCCTAAACCAGCACACAGCCATGAAGAGGAAGAACAAAAGACGAACCAGGAAGAGGAGGATGGGAAAGAAGAGGCGTATGAAGAAGGACGAGAAGTAGAAGAAGAGGAGCCGTGTGAGGAAACACCGGAGGAGGAGCAGGTGAAGGTGGAGTGGCCGATAGGAGTACCCCAAGCCTCAGACAAGGACCTGGCCAAACTGTCCCACACAGATGGGGTAAGAATTTACTTTATGTTTTTAATGCCTTTCTACTTTTCCATCTCTTAGTGATGAGGGAGGCTGCAGAAATACTGCAGCATCTAATGGAAATACAATGCGAACATGATGATGTTACTCCAGCGTATTTCCTGCTCTATGTCCCTGCACGCCTTTAAAACGCTCCCATCCTGCCCTCTGGACTTCCAACTCTTCATCCGTTCATCATCGCCTGCATGCAGCTACGTTTGTCCCTTCCTCTCTGTCGTCTCTGACCTGCTGTAGTTCATTCCTGCAGAAAAAACCTGATTATTTGTTTAAGTCCTTCATCCTGTCCAGCCCTCGCCTTCGCCGGCTCACTCCCGGTCCCTTAGTGAGGTCATCGTCAGCCTCCGCCCGGCTCTCTGCTGCCGCCTCACACTTGAGATGTCCGCCCTGCCAAATGTGTTATTATGGAGCCTGGCTCTGAGCCAGCGTGTCATATCCTGGCTCTGACTCCGAGCCGAGGGATGTGGCTGGAGGTGAAATCTGAACTCCCCCAAACAAGCTGAACAAACTGAGGTTTCCACGTTGATGTGATCGAGATCATGACTGTTATATAATTCAGAGGAGGTTTAACTGGAAAGCTCGTCTCTTCTTTGATGCCCATCGTGCTGGACTTCATGCTGGACTTTTTCTTGATTAAACAACAAAGTGCAAACATTAAATATTAAAACAGAGTTTGAGTTCGCTCGTGGCAAATTCCAGCTGTGCCCTAATTATGTGAAATATCTGTCAAAAGCTGAATGATTCATTAGTATTTTTTATGGATTTTTGCAGGATTTATTGCTGGGTGTTGGTGTTTATACACGGGAATAGCAGAGGTGACTAGTCTTGTCAACATCTGCTGGGTTTATGACAAAAACAGAGCTGAGAACTTGCCAAGCCGCAGTTTAACGGGCATTTAGTCAGACAGCTCTCTCCTCATTCTGTCCTAAGTCGGCATAAACAGTGAAAAAAACTCTGCAGCTCACCTCAGCATCAGTTTATGCACTCACTTTGCTTTTTAACACTGTTAGCAACTCAGTGCATGTAGTCATATAGACATGCTCAAAAAGAGTGGATGAAGTTCAGTCTGAGCATCAGAATAAGGAAGAAAGGAAATTTAATGAACTTTGAATGTTAAAGCAGTTCTGAAGGAAAAAAGGGCTTCAACCTGGTAATAGAAGGTGGGACATGTAGAGTGAAAGTGTTCATGGGCTTTCAGAGAGCGTTAGGTTAAACAGATGATTATGCAGGATGGGAAGCGTTTGTGGTGTTTTTAGCTGTGCTGTTGTTTGAAAGAGCATAGCGCAAGGGTCTAGCTTTTTTCCAGTCTGCCCCCTCTGGCGACAAGTGGAAGCGACACCAATGTTGTGTATGTGCCGCTTCGACTGCGTTGGTCTGACTTTACCTGCACTGGACTCGGTCTGAGCCCAGAGTTTGATGCACAATGTCGACCGAGTTAATGAAGTTATTCACGTGCAAGTTGTTTGGGACATTATGGTTTGATATTTCAATAACTGACTATTTTTGACCGGGCATACTTTATCTACCCTAGCTATCAGTCAGTAAGGTGGACATTTCACAAGGTAACAACAATGACCACATATTACATTAGCATAGAAATATAAAACATGCTAACCTTGATTATTTGCAGAAGTCTCAGTTGGTTGGTCATTTCATTTCACTTGTATGCTAACGACAGGGTTAGTGTTACAAAAAACACAGAATTGCAATATTACGCATCCTGATTTCCGTCATACATCACATTTACCTTTTAGCAAGCAGAAGAAAGCTGAGGGTCCCGTTTTATTCCCAGAACAGATTGGAGCTCCCTCCATTTATCCAAAGCTGCTCCGGTGGTCAGACAGTTTTGCTCTTTCCCTTACATTAGACACAATTTTTCTTTTCTTTATCTTGCAGGAGTGTGTGTTCGTGTGTGAGAGGCATCGAGGCCGCCGGTTGATATCCATTTATAGTCGTCAGTGTTGTCTCCATGATGCTCTAATGGCGGTGGAGTAAACAAAACAAGACTACCAGTGGCAGGTTAATGAGCACATGCAGTGTATCAACCCACATCGAGCCCGAATCCGTCTCACTGAGCAGCAGAAACGGGACTAAAGAGGCAGCTGAAGTGGATAGAGATCGGCTGTGCAGTGCAGGATATTGGGGAAAAAAATATTAATATTTAGCATTTAACCTTCGCAATGCACCTTTAAAGACCAGAAGAGGTTGTCTGAAATAAGCCTACATAGAAATTTAAGAGAATGGTGTTTCTCAAACTTTCTACACCAATGATAACTTACAAAGTAGTCCAGGTACCACCATTATGACTGTAAGACAAACAAGACACAGATTGATAATAATTCACTGTAGACTGGGGTTAGATCAGACACATTGTGAGAGGGAAAAGCACCAGAACTGGCACAGTGGTGACCTTTCACCAAATTCTTTCTTAACTCCCACATTTGGGTCAAATGTTGTGAGCTACATCCTCTGGTTTGGCACAGCGTCTATCCTGCCTCTATATTTGGTTTGTATGACGACTGACAACAGACGTGCTCTCAAACAGATAGAAAACAACTTTGTCCTCCAATCAGAGGAATATTAAACCGACCTCAAAGATTGACGCATGAAACGGACAGCATGAGGACGACTCAGTTTCTGTGGGAAGCATATGACTGTGCAGCGTGTCGTTTCTGCTCGGCCTGTCAGGCTTCTGGACGGATTTATCTGGTTTCATCAGAGTTCTGCTCAGACTTTTTCCTGTTTCTCACCCTACGATATATTTAGTAAAATGTAACAATAATACAAGAGGATATTTCTTTTAGGTTAGTTTTGTCATTGTACAATACAAATATGCTCTGGTTTTACTTTCAGACAGTTTTTAGCCTCTTGTATCTGTGCTTCATTGTTTTTCTGCCCACGTCTCATGACCATAGCAGCAAATGGAACAAAGACAGGCCGATAAATTAAAAGTTTTGTCTTTCAGCTTCACCTCCACAAACCTCAAAGCTTTGTCATTACTTCTGACAAAGCCTCGTTGCGTCTGCATCTTACTCTCCACTCAACCATCACTCATTACCATCAAGGGATATTCAAACTCCTCCCCAGAAGGAGCCCGCCACCCTTTTTATGGGTTGGTAACCAAGAACTCGGAGAAGCTGACTTTCATTCTGACCGCTTCACATTCGGCTACAAACCGCCCCAGTGCCTCCTGAAGATCTCAGGAAGCAAAAATAACACAATGGTCTTCTAAAAGCTCATTCTCAATGCTGGCTATGTGCATGTGGATTTGAGCATACATTCACCATCACCCAACCTTACTGACTAAATGGCTGAGAAATATAAAAAAAGGACTGTTTTGAATCTAATTTAACTCCATATTTATTCAGGAAAGGTGCTCACTGAACTCTGTAATATCCCAGGGGAATTATTTCATTTTTAATGTTTTCTGGTTTAATAACTGAACTTATATTAAAATATAAATAAAACATGTTGCATTCAGTTTCGGTTGGGGCTTTAAATTAAAACTACCAGGCGTCTAAAAGAGTTTTATTATGACTTGAACCTAAACGCAGATCAAAGAAGGCAGCCAGCACAATTTAGTTTGAATACTCTCAGGTTTAGTTGCACTAATTAGAAAGAAAATAATTGTTAAAATGAGAACCTGAATAGTATTTCATATGTACTGTAGCATCCATCCCACTGCTCTGTTGTTCACAGCAGCCACCTTCGGTTGTGTTCGACAGCTCTCATTTTCCTCTCCTGTGTCTCCTTCAGAGCTCCTCCCCTGATGGTCTCGTCTCCATCCTGAAGAGGAGGCGAGCGTCGCTGGATGGACTTCCTCCCCCGAGCAGCAACACAGTCAAACAGAGCTCCAAACGTAAAGTTCGCTTCAGCGAGCCGGAGGACGGCATAGAACAAGGTGAAGACTCCAGTAAACTGAACTGTGTTTAATAAACCAGAAGTATGAAATCAGCCTGAAGGCCTGCAGGACTGATGATGCCATAAAGCCTGTCAGAAAATGCTGTGATCCTGCAGAGCCACACCTAAAGTCTGTCCATGTGTTACTTCCAGATGAGGTCGGTGGAGATTCCTGCCTTATTCTGCTGCTGCTGTGTCTGGTCACCGTGGTGATCAGCATCGGAGGGACTGCGCTCTACTGCACCCTGGTGGACACTTACTCCAACATCTGCACCGACTTCACTCAGAACATTGACTTCTACGTCACAAACGTGCGCAGGTTCTTCGAGGGGCTCGGACGCTTGTTGCCCCTCGGGACTTAGAGCCTGCAGTCTGCAGCTGGAGCTGATGGGACCCTTAAAACTTTGTTTATTTCAGATCTGTGTCTGAAGACAAAAGCCTGCAAGCGTCGTCTCTCTAAGAGGCGTGAGCTCAGAAGGACCTACATACAGGCGATAAAAGAGACGCCCAGAGCTCTACAACCTTCACCTTAGAGGAAAATTTGTGTACATATGTAGAGTTTACTTCTACTGTCGGTACGGATGCTATAAAACACACAAGAGGGCTTACAACTCTTACAATTGCTTCATTTATGCAACCAAAAATCAGAAAACGGTGGGATGGAAAATGCAAAGAAACCCACTAAATCTTGCACTTTTATTTAACCCGAACAAATTGAGTGTTTGGTCTCATACTTAACCTATCTGCAAAGAATAAACATCCATTTTCTGCATTCAGGCCTGCAACATAATCCAGCAGCACAGGGCTGGTGGAGCGACTATATTCTGACATTGGAAGTAGAGAGTAAGAGCAGGAAGAGAATGAGAAAGCATGCCAGTATCCCGGGGTCAAGTATCTCAGGGTCTTGTTCTTGTGCGATGTTAGGATGGAAGAGATGGACGGGTTGGGGCTTGGTAGGGATGAGGCTGCTGCTTCAGGCAGTTGTGAAGAAAATAAAAGGCAAAGCTTTCGATTTACCAGTTTTTCTACGTTCCAACCCTCACCGATGGATGGATTTGCAGATATAAGCAGCTGAAATGAGCTTCCGTTAGTGGCTGGGCTCAGCCTGGATCATGAGGAAGCTGGCGTGTGATGCCTCCTGGTTGCCTGGAGAAAAGCCCAGGTTGGACTCAGGATGATGAAAGAATTATGTATCCCCTCTGACCCGGGAATGTCCCCAGGAAGGGCTAGAAAGTGTCACTGGGCAGATGTCTGGGTCTCCCTCCTGAACATTTTTCCTCTGCGAACCACCTCAGATAAGCAGGAAAAATGATGGATGGATGCTCCATTACGGACAGTTGATCTGTACCCTTTTCTTTTTACAGCCATGCCTTTCTAACATGTGAACAATGTAGCTTTTACATTATTTTGCTGAAAAATGAAAGCTTGCTCCATGCGTAGAGATAGACCTTCAGACAAGGTC
>JBBBVT010000024.1:3099587-3115769 GCA_037177035.1 Craterocephalus eyresii | reverse complement strand
AATCCTAGTCAACACCCAGACATATTTTTTTCAGGACGGCATCAGCTGTCAGATTATGAGGCTGAAATGATGCAAAATTAATGTATCAATAGATGTAGCACAAAAAGCCCCACCAGAACAACAAAACTGAATTTATTACTAACAGTATAGTTTGAAATAACACACAGATCTTAAGTCTTGGCTTTCAAAGGAAAATACTGGCATTGAAACAAACACACAACAGAAACTATTTATATATTCAAACCTTTTCCACATTTACAGTTATTTCTGCAACTATTTACCTCCTATCCTCAGAAAACCAACTCCAACTCAGCTTGTTTTTTTGTCTCCAATGTGCATAAAAACACCTTCTAGGCTTTATTCCAGCCATAGAAGATCACTGTGTTTCTCCTTTTCAGACAGACAGAACTTTCCGCTCACTTGTTCAGCTTTGCTGTTCCTGCTTGGATATTACTCGTAAATTTAAGCTCTCTGATTGGTGGAAAGGTTGAGAGGAAGCAGCTTCATCATAATATCTGGTCCAAAATAGAGGTTTCTTAGCAACATAGTAGTTATAGAGATCTTATTTATTATGAAAGTGTTATAAATAATTGAGTTGTTATGGATCACTTATTGTGGATTTACCACGTAGAGTCCCTGAATAAATATTACATTTTATGGCTTGATTGTAAATCATATCAATGCCTGGAAATTTTCCATATACCACCGCAGGGGTAAACAACCCATCATAATTTACTTGGAGAGTTGCACACTACCTTTCCTGAGACACTGGTTGACAATGGTTAATAAACACAAAAAAGGACATTTGGACATTTTAGCCATTGGTGAATTTAAAAAATACTATTATGTCCCTATCCATGAACCAGAAATCCATCTTTTAGTAATTGAAACAATTGAAACATGAAAATATTTTTATGATCATCATCAACATCATCTTCACTGTTAACATCAGCATCATTTTAACAAAGTTATGTGTTGCATTGCAGTTATGAATTGCATCATCATGCATGCATGAGCATTCAAAGGGTCATGCTCGCCAGTCATTCCATGTCATTGGCACTCAGTGGTTCAGAGATGCTGGTGGGGAGGCGGGTAGGGGTGTTCAAAGGGGGAGAAACAAAAAGGTCTCGTTGCCTACAAAAAGGTGAGGATCTACTTGATGTTAGAGCGGTGTGGTGGCAGAGATCATGCAGATGAGGAGAAGTGTCAAACAGTCCTGGACCAGGCTGGCCAAAGTCATTCTGGGACAAAAAGTTCCAGCTAAAGTCAACTCTTTAAGGTGATGGGAGTGCTTGGAGAGCCCCAGCCCTGCTCTTTTGGGTCAATCTAAGTGCTTTAAAAGTTAGGAAGGCCTACAGCTGCAGTGGTATTATTGTAGAAGTCCCCTCTTCCCACCACCCTGCATCAATACTGGAAGAAAAATCTCCTTAGAAAGGGATCAATACATTTACAGCAAGTGGGACTTCTACAGTGGGTACACCTGCATTCAAAAGACTCCCATTAGGTAGTGAAGTGGAAACTTACAGAAGAGGGTGTTTGGAGAAGGGCACTTGGTAGAAGTATGTTACAGTAATAGAGGTTCTTATTGATGAACTGTGGCTTTCACTGAGGGGAAGAGCTTAAAAATAGCATGTGGAGGACTGCACTCTTTAACCTTGGCTTTATGGGATTTATCTGTACATGTCTGTTGGTTAACTGCACAGGTTGTACACTGGGTTAAAAGGGAAACTTGTCAAAGCCAATCATGTACGTATGCCTGAGAATGGAGGACAATGGGAAGCTTGACAGTTGTGCAGCTACAAATTCAGGGGTGTTGTGTTTGTGAAGGGCCAATCCAGTGGAGGAGCCAACATAAGGACCCAAGACTGCAGCAAGTGCAAGCAGCCAAGAGTCAGTTTATGTCTGCAGCTGAGCTCTGTAGGAATTTAAATAGTCGAACTGAAATTAAACATCACTCTAGTGGTAAAGCAAAAAAATACTTAATATATTTTAAATCTTTGGCATTTGTAATGAGCATGGCATTTAAAAAAAATCAGTTTTCTGCAGATTTAATGGCATAAAATTGGTGTCTGCAATGGGAATACAATGCTACATAAACCATTGTTACACGAACCAGAAGTCCCTGGTTGGACTTGAGCATTATTTGTAATTTGTAAATGGATGGATGCGGCAGATTTGACTGTGGCAATGACAACCATCATCATAACAACCATGACAAACCGGTCACCCTAATGAACACAAAAGCATCACCGGTAGCATTGTTTCCTGACAGCTATTCAAACATCTGAGTACTTACTTTTACCAGCTAATGAGCTCTAAAACAAAACTAAGACATGCACGTTTCAAGCTGTAGTATGAGCCCAATGTGGCCGTGGAAAGCTAAAACAGACAGCTGCATGTTTGCAGGGACTTTTGAGGAAATTTAAGCAGAGGTACTCTTTTTTTTAACCCCAAGGCTAATACTAGAAACGGGGCTAGGCGGCCTGGCTTTCTGGCTTTAATGCAAACTTTAAAGTATAATCTGTCTTCACAAATATCTGTAAAATGACAATAACTTATTTACTGCCATGTGGGCAGGTGGAAAAAAAAAGTCATTATATACGGTAAGTGCAACTAGAAGACGACTTTTAAAATATAGAAATGCTGAAATCATACTGAATCATTGCTTTAGGTCCAGTCATTGCATCCAGATAATCTGTTGTGTACTGAATTACTGTTTATTCCAGAGTTTCTGTCCGGTGCCGCCAGAAGCCAGCAGGACAAAGTAAATGGTAACAAGAGGTGATAATCACAGCTGTGGATTTTATTTGCGATAACATAAATCATATATGAAATGGAAAAAGCTCCCAACTCAACATGTTAGCAGTTTACTCAGTCTGACTCTACATTTCCTTTTGTAAGACCTTATCTTTTTATCTAATTACATCAAGAACTTTTGTTAACCATTTTTGTTTAATGGTGCTTCTGAAATAAGTCTGACATTTAAATCTAATAATTAAATCTGGGTTGTCATGTCATCTGGAAAAATTCCAATTCGTCCAATCCAAAAGTCTGATTTGGACAGGTGATGTCAGCAGTTTCCGAGCAGCTTAGTCAAATGCAAGAGTCCAGGACATAAGAAAAGCCCCTGGCCATCCTTCTGGAAAGTCCTATCTCGTTCTCAAGTTAAATAAAAAACTTGAGGCCTGACTCATCTAGATTAAATCTGGCAGAGTCAGCATTGGGTTCTGTGTTTTTTAGTATTTCATGTTGCGTTATATTTTATAACACATTCTCAGACCTTCGTTTAACTATACAGTCAACTTGCAACTGGCTGGCACCGGTGCTAACTTGGCTAAGAGAGTTACTGGGAGAATCTTCAATGATAAAGTCATTGCAAGCCAAAACCCCTGGCTTTTCCATCCTGTTACAACCTGAGTGAGTGAAAATCTTCAATCATTAAAGGCATTTTTGAAAATGTTTGTTTGCATATAAACAACTGGCTTAACATGCAAAAATACTTAGTTACCTAAATATCCATGTTTGAGTGAACAAAGGCTAAGTGCATGGAAAACTATGGTGTGTATGTTATTTGTTTGGTCCCTGACATGCCACTTCTCAATAACTGAAAGTGATTGATATGTTTTTCAAATTTCAGTTCGACTTTAAATACGTCTCCATGTGTAGAGATGCTTTATAAAATATCCTCCTGTGACTTTACACAGAGAGAGAAAGAGGGCCAGAGTCAGTATTTATTTGGAGCTGGAGCACAGCGGACTATTGGCTGATGGCCATCGTGATGTCACTTCTTCCTCGGCTGTTTTTGATTACTTAGGTATTTAGTCTAACTTTTGAATGGCAGGCAGGCAGGCAGGCAAGCAGCACCTACTTGTTACATGGACAGGAGCAAAGACCACAGAATTTCCCTAGATCGTTCAAATTCTTTTCTGCATCCTTCATGTCCTTATTGATTTGGTCCATTCCCTCCTCGATGCGCTCCAGTTGCTCTGATTAAACACAAGTCATTTATCCCCCACAGAATGAAGCACAAGAAGAGAGAAGAATAAGAGGAAAGAGAGAGAGAGAGATAAAGAGAAGACAAAGGAGAGAAGACAACAACTTCAGACACTCACTATGACGAAAGAAAGTAAAACAAAAAAGTAAAAAAAAAAGAGGAAAAACTGGACGCCACCACATATGTAGAGAACCTTTGGGGCACATTGTCAGTACCTACTTGTTACATGGACATATGAAAAGCCCACAGCATTTCCCTAAATCTTTTAAATTTTTCTCGGCTTCCTTCATGTCTTGGTTGATATGGTTCATGCCATCTTCAACACGATCGAGTTGCTCTGGTCAGGACAAAGGGATGACAGTAGTGGAATGAATTTCATAGACTGGTTGACAGAAATATGAGTTATGATGAGTGGTAACTGATACACGTGTGTGTGTGTGTGTGTGTGTATATATATATATATATATATATATATAAATATATATATCCTGTGGCGTTTCAGTGACAGTGCGTTTCTGTTGAGTGCACCTGTATGAAGTACAGTGTTGGCTATTTGTTAGATTTGTGCCAGAACATGATCTGGATCGTCTAGGTGGATAAATTTAAGAATCTGAAATCTTCCAACAATCAATCTTACATGAACAGTGATGTATTAATAAACACACTAATACCACTCCCATATGATAACAGTTAGAAACAGAGGTAAACTTAGCCTAGCTCAGTCCAAGAGGAGCATCTGCCTTCTAGCACCTGTTCATTTTTGTATTTCAAAATTTTGTATTTGTATTTCATTTCAGTATGTCAATCATTTTTGAAATGAAGAGCAGTTATTGTCATTCCAGCAGAAGACATTACCCAGAATGTTTGGCCCAAATACGGCGAACATCTGCGCTTTTCTTTGCCCTATGTTTTGCTTAGACTTGCGGCACCAAAAAGCACCAAAAGCAGCTCAGACTTGCCCAAATGTGTTTACGGTGTGGCTAATGAGACAGCTGAGGAGGAGTAAATAAAGGGCTACAGAAGAGGGGATTGGAGTACACATCTGAGTGGCTGCAGGTAATATGCAACCATTGATGAGCCGAGACTCCAAAGTCCACCTCGGTAACACCAAGTACCAGCTATGAAACACTAAAAATGGCTGAAAAGCCTAGAAAAGCATATTGACTATCTCTTAGGTCATTCTAGCAGCAGTGGCCAGAGGTAATCTCCTGAATGCACTCAGCAGGTATGCTGGGCAGTCATCTTGCCTGCAATGACACAGACCTGATGGTTTAAGAAATGTGGTAAAAAATAAATTATTTATACTTTATACTATACTTTTGCTGAACGATATTTGATAGAGATGATGTTTAAATTGTTATAAATAGCAGAAATGAGCTCGTAGTTACTCTAGTAAAGTGGTTCCAAAACTTTTTCTGCAAGGCCCGCTTTCCTCAACAACAATAATGTGAAGCCCTGAACCTTCTACCAAATGAACCAATGAAATGCAAGAAAAATGTGCCATGAAATACTCTTTAGTTTACTGGCTTCTACTTCGTTAACTACAGTTAGAAAAACTGTATGTCATATGCAGCAGGAATGATCGATTCCTCTGCTAAAGTGAAGCATTTAAAACCAGGAAATTCTGCAAACTACTTCAGGTAAGCGGAGCTCTCAATGAGACCGATGCTGTTTTAATGCTGTTATAAAGTTGTGTAAATTATATCCAAAGGAATCAACAGGCTTGTCGGAGACACCTGGAAGTGGCTTCATACTGTCGGATGCTGATACGATGAGACATACAACACAGTGTGGCTTGCATCATTTTCCCATCATCAACTGAAACCATTACTTGACCATTACCTGGTAAAGTCCAGGGCAAGAATTATATTTTTTGTACAGAGATTTCATTGCTATTTTAAATCTCTGTTGTAGATTCATCATTGTTTGCCCAATGGTGCCAATTTCTTCATCTTTTTGTCCATCTTGCTATGCCCCCCTTGGGGACCCGCCCCCCAGTTAAGGAACCACTAATTTAGTTGATGTCCTTGTTGCTAGCACTTAGTCAATCCCCTTTCCAGAAGTTCTGATTCTCCAAAGAGAAAATCCTCTTTTTTCAAAAATTAAGATTTTGATTGAGATAGAAGAGAATAAATGTGTATTTCCTGTAAAACAGTTAAGCTCTACATTTAGCTTTAGCAGAGACAGCTAGCTAGTTTCTTGGATTTTGGAAAGAGAAGGCCTGTTTCCTCTGTTTCCTTTTTTCTATGGGTTTACCACCTGATGCCATGCAGAATTACAAACATGAGACTGGTATCACTCTGTTTATTTACATCTATGCATGATAAAGCAAATATATGTTCATTTTTAAATGTCGAATCATTCCAGCGCTTATTAATTGTCATAGCCACATGCTAATGGTTAAAACTTGAAGAATAAGCAGTTTGCTCATGACTACAGTGTTTGTAATTTAGTTTTATATCCTAAAATTATACAAGAACAAAGCAATTAAATCTTTCCTTAAGCTTCATGTAACACCAACAGATCTTCATTTCCACTAATTAAGGAATTTTAGATTTATTTCCATTTCGTATTCATCTTATTCATCGTATTCATTTATTTTCCATTTTCCCATTATCTAAATTCATGCTATCGTGTTAATATACAAATCTGGCAACAAATAAACTCCCATATTAAACACAAACTCTCTGCTCTGGCCATATGAGCAGCTACATGGCCGAATGGCCTGTGGATCAAGAAATCATTTAAATTATTTAGAGAAAATGGTATCACTATAGATGAAACATAAAACTCACCTTTTACTAAAAAGTTGCTCGAGCTTATTTGTCTGGCAGTGTAAAATATGTATTTGTAATATATGTTAATATAGCCAAAAATATCTAAGGGTTGACTGGTTTCTGAGCATTAGGACCTTTGTCATGCTGATGTGGTGGATGGTGCTCTGGAGAGTATTCCACAGAAAAAAGCATTTCCATCTTGATCGTGATAAACAGAAATACAATGCAGGCAGAGTGTGACAGGATGTGGCACGGTTAAATATGGATTCAGAAATTAGTTTATTGACTCTTACAGATTTGTGAAATCCCTGGTTGGCGTGTCTTTCTGTTCATTCAAATACTAAAGAATATGTTGAGTTAGTGTTATTACAGTGAAGTGCAGCATGGCACTGAGCTTGTTGTACCAATTAAACCCTGATTGTTGGGAGAAAATGGTTATTAGCTCAGTCAGTTTCTATCTGATTTCACCAGAAGCAAAGTGCTAATGCGATCAATAAATGCTGTGAAAGCTCCCAGATGGCCACACGTCCAATCGACCATAGGGACTGGTTTGAAGTGTTATCCTGCAGGTGCAGAAAAGGTCTGGGGACACCAGAGATGAGTGCATAAATGGATAGTCACAGGAGAAAAGCAGCTTTTATACCCCTGAGTTGGTGCAGTCAAATTCTCCATGTGAAATATTTGTGAACTGGTTCACATACCTTACAGTCAATGAGGTAGCAGAGGGCCCATGTTCTCCCAAGAGTCATGTACAGTACAGAGCATTGTTTCATCATTTCTAACTACCTTATAAACTATTTGGTGGTGCACACCAGACATCAATGTGCAACCAGGGATTGTACAAACCCGTGCATGGGGTTGAGTGTTTTGTCATTACCAGCTAAATCGATCGTTCTTTGTTGTACTTCTATAACCATGTTTCATTTCTTCTGGGCCTGTTCAGCTGTTCTCAGATCAGTTTGAACCTTTACTTTTTCACAAAGTCGCTGAAAACAATTCAGCCATTTTCTATGAATAATGATTTAAGAACCAGCTCCTTACCCAGTTCCTTAAAGGTAGGCTTTTTTGCGTTGATATCACTCACATGTTTCTATTTCTTAAAACACAAACAGATCAGAGAAGAGCCTTGAGGTGACACTGCTACCAACAGCCACAGAAGAAAACACCTCAACTCAGCTGGTTTGTGGTCAGTATCAAGCTGTGGGATTTTTCTTGTTCTGCAGTGACTGACTTTGTCAATGTTTTGGCACTTTTGAGATTTGTTTCGCTGCATTTCTGAGCTAAAAAGAGCTGGGGAAATAAAAAAAGAAGTAATAAAATGAGAATAAGCCGGTAGCAAATCAAAGCAGTTAGGCAAACTAGAAAGGAAAAAAATCTTAGCTGAAGGGAAACGATTGTTAAAAAGGAAGCTGAAAGAAAGAAAACCTCCCCATGTAATATGTTATACTGCACCCCTCACCAATCAAATAAACCATGCAATAAATCAAAGCCCGAATCAGAAATGAATGGTTTGGAAACAAAATCTGGGGGGAAAATCAATTAGTTTGGAAATGCAATTAAATGAAAACAAGCAATTGCACAAAAACAATTTAATTCATTCAAGTATTTTGATACAAAACCAACACTGCTATCTAGAAATTAAGTTGTCACTCATTATTCTACAGCTATGCAATATCAATCATCATTTTACTTTTAAAATATCATGATAGCTGTGCTACAAGTAAACAGCAGGGCTTTTACACCAACATCTCTCCTCGTGTGATCTTACCTCCCTGCTCGTCCAGCATAACCAAAGTCCTGATACCGGCATCTTTGCTCTATTCTCCAGAGACGGCCAGGTGGAGAAGGAGGGGAGATGGTGGGAGAGGTGGGGAGACAGAGGTCAGTCATGTGGATAAAAGACACCAGAGAACCAGGCGCTCCTGAGATAAATGAACTGTCAGTTTTTATTTTCCTATCTAAGATGCCCGATGGATGGTGCACCTATACCTTTAAATTACCTCCCAAATTTCTCTGCAGAAATGTTGAACCCAACCACCTGGAACGGGGAGCATCTCGCCACATTGTTACTCGTCTAACAGGAGGATGCAGCCGTCACCATGCTCGACTGTGGGTCAAGTTTCACGACTGGTTTCCCCCAATCTATGATTATAAATTGGTCCAATCCTTTGTCACTGCAGAATAATATGATTTCGCCAAAATATCAACAGTCGACGACTGGTCAGCAGCCTGGTAATTACACGGTTTGACTCTCATTCTTATTGTCTAGATAAGTGGGATTAAAATCTTGTATCATATCATACTCTATAAAAAAGCTAAACTCTCCCAACTTCAGCTTAGCAAAAGAACTATTAATAATTTGCCCAACAAATTCTTGTCAAGAAAGTCAATTCATTTCCAAAAACTTGGAGTAAAGACATGAAATAAAAATCCATTTGCATTGGAGTCACACTCACAGCTAAAGACTGACCACATTGCTGTAAAGCTAATTGAACATCACCCATGTCCTGGAGGAAGAAATTAGAATATCTGACTCTGCCATTTTCAGCATGTTAGCTGGTATTGATTAGAAAGCGTAACGGTCAT
This sequence comes from Craterocephalus eyresii, assembly GCA_037177035.1. Lineage (NCBI taxonomy): Eukaryota > Metazoa > Chordata > Actinopteri > Atheriniformes > Atherinidae > Craterocephalus > Craterocephalus eyresii. The sequence continues at coordinate 3,106,412 of JBBBVT010000024.1, read as the reverse complement.
TTGGCTATGACGCCTTTAGCAGGAAGCATGAAAATAGTTCCCAGGAGATTAGCAGTCAACAAGGGAGTGTTCTGTATTCAGTGAAAATACTATTATTGGATTTCTCAAAACAAATTACACACTCTTGAAGAGAGTGAAGCTATCACTGAGTATTTAAAGACCCACTAAATAACTTTTCCAACCTTAAACTGTGCTCTCTATACTCGTTTAATGGCATATTGACATCTATGTGCATTTCTCAGGAGAGCCAAAGAAGAGAAAGAGATAAAACAAGAGTCAACAAAAGACTGGAGGGGCTCAAAGTGCAGGCGGGATGCTGGATTATCGATAGGAAAATAGTATAAGTTACATAGTAGGTCTTTGATTATATAAGTCAAGTTGAAATTGCAAAGATATCGTCTAATACTGAACTTAGCAGCCAATAAATATTTAAAAAACATTTCTCCATGGATCCTTACCAAGAGCTGGACCCATGCTGATTTTATTTTCTCTTTCAAAATCTGGATAGTTTAATAGAAGCAATTTTCACTCACACATTTGTTAGAATCATACCTTCAGTTTTCAGACTTTCACTTAAATGTGTCCCTGACTCTGGAGTGGTTGAAGCTGCTAGGATGGATCAAATAGTGATGCTGATGGAGTCAGAGAAGGGGCGGTGTGGTAAAACATGCTTTTTTCCTCTTCTTCCTGTCTGGCTCTTAGAAATGCTGTTTCACTGCACTAAGATGCAGCACCTGGCTCCACTAGATCGACACAAATAAGATTACTTTGCTAGTACGGACGTACAGCCCGTACTCTTTCCTGCAAGAATGCACAAATACACTGCATTACACTCCTTGTTGTGCCTGCTTCCTCAGCAGTTTGGGACTAAAATCGTATTGATGTTTGAGAGGCAAGAAAGATGAGAATACGGATAAATAAATAAAGCTGAAACTCTGTAAGCCTTTGTCCAAAGAGAAGTCCAAAAAAAGAAATCCATATGTAGCTGAGTTATGTCTCACGTGAAGCGCGTTGGTATTCCGCTATGATCCCAAAAAGAACTGCAGGTGGTTCAACACAGCTTTTTTCATTTAAAGTTACATTATAGCTGCCAAAACTCTTTGATGAAGAAATCAAAAAGTGAAAATGTATTAATTTCTTTTTATTTTTTGGTCCTGTCTGTTAGCATGTTTACTGAAGTTATAGGAGTGATAATAACAGATCTGGATCCCTTCAATAAAAACTGCTATAAAACATTAACGTTGCAGAGTACATTTACCCAATAAAAGTGATCAATGTTTTAAATACCATTCAGTCTCTTAATTGTCCTTGTTTTAAAGCTTTTATCACTGTTAATTAGTTGACTTATTCTGGTATTTAAATTGTTATTAATTTTAACTTACACTGTGTGGTTTATTCACAGTCTCTTTCAACCCAAAATACAAAGCAAGCCTCGGCGCTTAGGATACAGTTTAGCAAAAAATCAATCTTTTGGCATTAAAATAGTTTGTTCCCGTTGTCCTCAGAGCTCAGAATTCCAAGACAATCTGTCTAAAAATGATGAGGCGATCTCCGAATTCTGAGATACCAGATTTAAAGATGGCTGTGTCCTTTTCCACTATTAAAATGGTTTATTACACATTTTGTGTCTGTTAGGTCTCTGTTATAAACACCAGCCAGTTGTTGTTTTCATCATTACATTGTTACAATGAGATTGCATCATCTGTTATGTACTGCATCATCACAACGTTGCTCAAAAACATTTCATTTTTGTTTTCTGTCCCCTAGTGGATACCTTTACCTCCACAGTAATTATAACATATCAAGAAGTAATATGTTGTACATACATACAATTATTATAATCATTATTATTTGTAATTTTTTTATTATATTTAAAGGGCAAAATAAAATCTTCTGATAATTTTGTTTGCATGTGTTTTATGACCTCTTACAGACATTAAAGAGATAGAAAATGAATATAGAAAGTGTAGTACGGTCCATTTTGTCGATAGAAGAGTTTAATTTTCCTTGAACCATCTGACTGAGCTCAGATAGTAAATTACATTTGTACATTATCTTTGTGTGATGTGACATGAATGACAGTGATTGGGATTTCCGGCTTCTGAATGAGTCAAATCCAAATGGTAATGTGGTTGAATTTTGTGATATCGGCAAACATCATCACACCGTTTTCCACTGAATCAATTCAGATCAAACTACATGTATAACACCATGAATGTCAACTAATTGAATAGTATCTGGTAAGAAAAATGAAAGTTCATTGTGATTTAATGAACATTTGTTTCAAAAATTCACAAAGAAAAATGCTCAAAACTGATACATGTCATGTTCACTTTTTATAGTGTGTATTTGCATCATCCTCCCTTCTTTTTTCCCCCGTCTCTCTGACCATCCATCACTCTAAAGGAGCCATAAACCTTCCCCCGCCTGCAGTACAGTCGCAGAGAGGAGCTCTATGGTGAGATACTGTATGTCGACCGATGATCAATATGACCTTGAGAGCGGCACCGAGTATGTGTCAGCCATCCTCCTTCCCAGCTGCCAGCAGCCACTCAATCCCTCCATTCTGCACTTCTTCCACCCGTCTGCTGCTCTTTCTTCCATCTGTGTCTGTTCACTTGCAGTTTATATTGCTTGTTGGCGTGAGTGTTACAAGGGCAAATAAAATCTTTGTGTCTGTGTGTGCGTAAGTACCTTCTCCTGTGCTGACGTCTGTTCATTTCCTATAATGTGCTTTTCACACCGTCACCCGGCTGACTCATGGTTTACTCAGCCCTGCCTGACAGCGCTCATCGATTACAACACCTTGATCATAAGATCATCGGAGATCTGAACAGCCTGTTCTGCCATTTGGAAAAGCAAATCTTTCAGTGTTTAATATAAATTCTATTGAAAAAATGTGACAAAAGTTAATTATTTTGTGAAGTGAATGTTTTTGCATCTTGGCCAAGCATTATAAAGAGGTCTACCACCAGAGTACAGTGAGAGCTGTTTCCTGTTTCCTTTGCTTCAGTGTTTGCAAAACAATCCATTTTGTTGCTGAAGATTCATATTTGATGCAGAAACACAAGAGAGACTCCAGTCCTTTAAGGCTGAAGAATATATATTTGCTTTTAATGATGCGTGTGGGTCTTTATCATGGTCTCCTCGCCCGTTTTGTATTTGAAGCACTGTCAAAGCTCCCCCACAGAAATTAAGACAGCTTTTGCAGATGCAATTTGCGTATGAACAGTAGTGGCAACGTAGGAATGTAAGGTCATCGGGTAGATAGCGGTAAAAATGACAAACTTTCAAAGACAAGATATGCTGTGTTTGGTTTCAAATATAGATACATATTTTTTCTTAAAATATGGACAATATGTGAATTAATTACAATGGCTCTGAATGTTCAAAGCCTCATGGACCCCCGGCGCTCTTTGGGGGACCTCCCAGCATGGACCCCATGGTGGGAACTACTGATCTCCAACACAGATGCTCTTTTTTCTGTTGTGATCTCAAAATGAACAATACTAACCTTTTCCACTGGTGCCATGTTTCTCATTAAGTTTTAACTTTACAAATTCAGCAACTATCTGACCTGACTTTCTTATCGCACACCTTACAGGTATCCTCCAGTAAGATGCAGACAAACAAGCATGGCTGCCTACTGGATGTGAATGTGAGGTTAAAAAGAAAGTATATTCATGGCCTAACTTCTAACTATTGATATTTCTCAAAAATACAAAAGGACCACCCATTACAGCATTTCTGTAAGTGTTTGTTGAGTTCTGTTGCATTAAGGTGAACGTACATGTCTGAGTCTTTCTTCCACAAATACTGTGCCTCAAACAAGGAGCTTGTACTGGTCCCAGTATATGAGCACACACAGACTATTGTCTTCCACTGACGTGTACTGGTACAGTGCTTTCCTGTTGCAAATGGCATGATGCTCCAGTGAACTGTTGGCTCTGGCAGAGCTGGCTTTATTGTAAATTATAAAAGAAAATCTGCATCTCACATGGAGGTGTCATTAAATACCAACATCCACATGGTGTGTGTGAGTTAAAGTCCTATACCCAAATAGCTCACATTATGAGGCAGAAGTAAAATGAAAGAAGGCTCATTAGTGTAATATTCTAACTACTAAAACTTTTTTTAAACAGATTATTGTATAAAGTAACTTTTACATTAACGGTGGGCAATAACTGGGATAGTAATGGGTTTCTCTTACCTCTTCAACCAGCTGCAGCATACGACGAGTGCTCTCCAGTGACTGTGGGGAAATAAAAACCACATACAGTAAGTATCTGTTTGACAGCTTTAAGCCATCATGAAGTTAGTATAATTTCCTCAAACAACCGACACATGCAGCAGAATCAGGAGTCTCATTCAGGAGTGTAAACGAGTATGGATCAAAACTAAGCGGAGCCAAACAGCACAATCAGTCGGACCTAAAAAAAAAAGGGTCGATATGAGGCGTTTATTGACCTGATCATAAATGCACAGAGATTAACTCACAGCAGGAAGATCCATTCAACCTGGTGATGGGAAATAATGTTTCAGTGACTGAAGAGTTCCACATAATCGGTCAGAATAATGATTACGCAGCACAAGCTTTTGGGTTTAAAGTAAATAGTTTGGATTTAGTAAATTCATCAGTGATTGGCTGGAGAATGCTGCAGCTCTGCTGATATAAATAGCTCATTTATTGTTATAAAAGCAGACTTTGGCCCACCCTCCTCTCTGACTGGAGGATGTCTATTATTAGCTCGGGTAGGGATACGTAAATATAACTTCATCTTTCTGTAGAAGATGTCAGATTAAAGGAGGAGAGTCTGATGTCTTTTGTTCTTTCAGAGACTCAGCTTCACTTTGCAGTGAGAGCTGCAAACTCGTCCAGACCGGTGGACGCTGTCGCCGGGGGAAGATTTGTCGGGGGTTGGGGGGGGTGGTGAGGGGGTTTGGCTGAGCAATCAGATCCTGAAATACGCAGCCATTTTTAAATGGGCTCGAGTTTTTTTGTGGATTATTTAATGTTTCCTGTTTGCACATTTTCTCTGACTTTCTCTTCTCATCTGGGGCCAAACAGCCGTCGTTTCTCATCCACGTTAAATAGGACAGTTTTAGTGGCTGTTTTTGTCTCTATGGGATGATAAAGCCACAGAGGATGTTTGTTTGCATTTTTTTCCCGTAATGCCGCCATTTTGTGCATGTCCTACGTCCATGCATGTGTGTGCGTGCATGTTTAATATGCTGCTCAGCCGTGCCACTGTGAGTCATATGTGGAGCTGGAAGGGTCTGGGCTGATCTGCTTTGGGCCACGACAGAGACGCTCTCTTTCTAACCGCTGATGAAATACGCTTCTGCTCAATTGCAAACACAAAGATGGATTCCTGCACACAAACCGGTTTTCTGCAGAAATCACAGCCCAGCAATGAAAGTCAAAGGCTAGCATATGCACACAGACTCTGAATGTGCACATAAAGCATCGGTATGCACGTGAGCGAACATGCATGTGTGCTTTCCGGTGTGTCCTCACCTCATCGGCCAGCTGGTCGGCGCGTTGCTGCATGTCTGACAGCTCATTGCGCATGTCCGAGTCATCTGCCATGGCTGCTGGATGTGGGGGGTGGAGAGGGTCTCCAACAGGGAAGAGAAGATCCTAAACGGGAATCGTGGTGGGCTGCAAGAGAGACAACAAAAAAGCTTAGAGCTCATATATCCAGAGATGCTGCAGTGCGCCAAGGCGTTCACATTCTCTGGGTTAATCTGCTGTAATGTGGAAGAGCGAAGCACAGGAGCCATCAAGCGAAGGACTCAGAATCATAAAATTAAACCGGTGTGATACCTTCTAAGTGCTCTGCCTAAACTCCCAGCACTGCTGGGATATCAAGCAGTTCTGGGAGAAAGTAATTAGATCACATTGGTAAAAATGACATCAGACCAGGGCTCATCCAGTTAGGACACGCTGTTCCCACGTCTGTGTCATGCTGCAGGTGAAGCTTCTGCACATGAACCAAGCAGCCGACGGATGCCTGCAGAGGAATGCAGCCTCCGACTGAAAGAGGGGCTTTTGGAGGATTAGCCTGTGAGACACGTAAACACCCTGTTAGCTGTGTAGCTGCTATCCTTCCCACCACAATGCAAACAACACGAGGCAAGCCTCGCCAGCCCAACGCTTGGCCATCTGCCGGTGAAAGAGTACTGGGAGCTAGCAGGACCGTGACCATGAAACAACTTGTCATGTGTCAGAGAAGTTAGAGATCATCAGCTGGTATCCGTCTGCAGGACATCCTCACACACAAGCATCTGAGTTTCATTTGGCAAATGATCTAATCCCCTTCAGGAGTCAAACTGACTTCTTTTCTTCATTTTTCTGGCCTGTAATCCTGCAGTAACGTTGACATTTACAGCTTGGGGAGTCCAATAATGATTAATGATTTAATTTTCTGCATCAAATACAAATAAATAAATAAATGAATATAACAGTACAATACTGCTGAAGGTGGCTGGATGAGGTTGTCATGGAACCTGTCTCCGTCTATGAAACTAATTCTGCATCTTAAAGCTCAGTGGTTCATTTTCAGTGCTGCTGTGTGCTGCCCACTCAACACCATGGGAGAGAAGCAAACTTAGCACGAGTTCTCAGCTTGGTCTCTTTCCTGGGTGGTCACATGCTGATGCTCGGTAAAAAGACGAGTACACATATATAGTGTGCTGTTCGGTGCTAAGGCTTCTGCAACAGTAATGTGTCGTTCTGCAGGTCCGGGTTAACCTCTTAAGCCCCATCCTCTTTTTTAGGTTTCTGTGCAAAAACGACATACCCAAAATGAATAGAGTATATCT
>JBBBVT010000024.1:3021914-3036435 GCA_037177035.1 Craterocephalus eyresii | reverse complement strand
TCTCTGCTGCAGCTTTATGATTTAAGTGTCATTGAACCCTCTTAGTTAAAAGACTCCCTATTCCAGCAACAATACAACCAGAAGTAGTGCAAAAGTGGACAGAAGTCTTAATAAAGATTTAACACAGCAATGCAATCGCGGATATGGGCTCTGACTGTGAGTGTTTGGCATGTTTTTCTCCTTTGTGGCAGTCCCCAAACATCACTGCAGGTATCCAAGAGTCGTTTTCTGTGCAATACAACAAAAAGATTGCTTTAAGAATGTGATAAAAAAGCAAACTTCTCAGAGGTAAAACAAAACAAGGCCTGGAGGGATAGGAGTGTGAAGGTAAAGAAAGAGAAAGGAGAACTAAGAAGAAAGTGCTCGACACGGTATGAGACTGGACTGTGGAGCCTGGAAACCCTGTTGGCTTCATTGTTAGCATAGTCCAGGTTTACGCTGAAGCCCCTGGCAGGCATGAGGATCAAGCAGCCAGGCCGAGGTCAAAAACGCAGCGCAAACTTCAAACGAGGGAAAATATTAGCGACTTTTGATTAATGTTTTCTTGCAAGCATAACGACCACATTTGGGAAAAGTCATTCGTTGAGTGTCTTTATTGCAAATTTGCTCCTGGATTTACAATATTGGATATTCCCAGGTCAGTTTCAGACAGACCAGAGCTCCACCGCTGCAACATGAGTAACTTCGAGACCAGTGTTTTATCACTGAGATTAGTCAGTCATTTACGGCTCTGTGATATCGCCTGCCGGGATGTTCTGGCTACACAACCCCAGCTGCAACCCAACACCTTCCTGCAAAGGTCATTTGAAACTCTGTGAAATCAGCGTTTGTGGAGAGAAAAGGGGGGACAGATGATGGATTGAAGGGAGGATGCAAACCTCCCGGTCAGGAAGTTAGAGGAGCGCCATCGAATACAGATTAGAGTCCTGCAGTAACGAAGGGGAATTTGTGTGGATGGGAAAGAAGAGAGGATACTCACGCTACTCGCGGACACTGGCCCCAGGTACAGCGCTGATAATCTGGCTTCACGTACGTCTCCACCCCGTCCTCCATCACACAGCTCACTGTGCGTGTCACCACATACGCACACCAGTTCCTAGAAAACACACAAATGGAGAAAAGTGAAATGTAAAAGTTGTGATGGGCTGGGGCACCATTACACACCCAGTTTACCCCGTCTGCTGGTTCTACTCTTTGCTTCCACACAAAAAAGGAGAAGAAATAATAATCAAAAATCTGGTCACTGGTTGATTGTGAGGCTCCACAATGTTTTAAGATCGATATCTCAAGCCCTGGCCTCGATTATTATTCTCTATAACACTCAAGCGAAATGGGTGCAAATGTCAGATCGGTTCGGGATAATTCCACGGTCGCAACAAAGGGTGCCATTGTGTTCGGCTTCCAGCTACATTAACCAGCCCCCACAGAGACACACACACACACACACGCACAAGAAACGACATCATTCCAGTGTTTATATTTGTAAAATACTACCATTGCTTACACCCACAGCACAAGTATGGAGAACGTCTCTCATTTCATTTCAAGTTTATTTAACGACAACAGAAACAGAGCTGCTCATATCTTGAAGAGTTACTGGAAATATTCGGTATTTTTGTGGTTGTAAAGAAAACCTTCCTCAGACAAGTTCAGTGGGATATGTGGAAATATGCTCCCTCTATCATCACTGCCTGCAAACATGAATACTGTATAAGGCATTAATTGGGTATATTCCACTTTTTACATGCATAAAAGGACAAAAGTCCTTCTGTAGGAACTCCTTGCTGCAGCAGAGACATAAACAATGGCTGGCAATGCATGAGGCGAAGGAAGGATTGAAGGGAGGTGTGAGGCGGCACTAGGGTTTAATCTTCTGTTCCAACTTAACTTCACAGCTGCAGTGCTGGATCCACCAGAGTGATTTAAACAGCTTTGATATTAGTCTCAGTAAAGCACCAATAGTAAAGTACAGTACTGTGTCCCAATTCAGGGTCTGCACACTTCAGAGCTCAGCAGCATCTATAGCAACAGTGCACCAAGTACTGTCCCATTTTAAAAGCATCCGAAGGAGCCTTCAGATCCGCTCAACAAACCTGTACTGTGCTTGGCCTGTAGCAAAGGCCACTGTCAGTACAGTCTTCACAACCTCTTTACTCACAGAATTCATTTCTAACGAGATGACAAGCAATTAGCAGCAAAGGCAGTGCTTTTTCGATACAAAAATACTTTTTTTACGTGATTTTTTTAATAAAATATTGTTATCTCTCAAAATGACGGATGGTCTACAGACTTTTCCATCACAAATGTCATAAAAACAATTATTGACAGAAAATATTCAGTTAGCATGACCCCTGCTTCAATGAATGCATGTTGGAGGTGGTATAAGTGGGAATAAATGAGAATACTTTAACCGGATTGCTACCAAATATAAAGTTGCTAGACAACAGGGGGACTGGACCAATATGGGAAATTCTCGTACATTCGGTAGGTCGTCTCATATCACAAAGTCATCAGACGCTGAATTGGGACACAGTTTATGCCACAGCCTGACCATCACTGCTTCAGTAATGGATCCACCAGCATATTTAACTGCATTAATAATGTGGTTTGATGTCAGTCACTACAGTGAAGGGAACCAAAATACCCACAATATTATCGTTTATGTTAGGGACTGTTCATGCTAATACAGTCAGTCTGAGCAGGTAACCTGTGGGGGCAGTCTAAGGACCAGGTTGATGACGTAAGGTCACAGGATAAACTACAGTAAAAATGTTAAGTTTCAAAGACAAGTCATGCCACGTTTGATTCAGTGTCCTCACACATTTTCTATTATACCGCTGCTGTTGTTTTTTTTTTTTTCCTTTACCTCAAATGTAACCAAACTCTAATCTATTCAGCTGCTTCCAAATTTAAGTTTTAGGGGGTTTTATACTCTAGTTACATATAAGGTAGCTTTTACCTGGACTGAGTTTTCTCATTTGCCCCCTCTGGAATAACACAAGCAAGCATGTAAACAATTACCCCCATGGTAGAAATGGTTAGCTACATGAACATGAGGTTAGAAAGCAAAAATATTATCAACCTAACATGACATTTATGACTCAGGCACACTTCTGCAGTTTTGTGCTTTTCTAAGTTGTGCATGAAGTGTCATAGATTTCTGCACTTCTGGAAAACAGTGAGCAACATTACCATGTGAGCTTGCAAGTTATAAGTCACAATACAATATTTGCAAATTTCTTGGGCTAATGTTCAGTTTTTAAACACTAGCAGGCTTCATATTCCAAAGTGTAGCTTTAACTGTGTCAGTAAAGCTGGTGTGCATGTGCTGTGCAACATGTTGAGCTTCGCTGATAACAGCTGAAACAACACTGCAAACTTAGCGTAGCCACAGGTTTATGTTTCGTTTTTTCAACCCTAAATCAAATTTTAAATAGATATAACTATATAAATAACCATTAAAATAAGAGCTGTCAAAAATGCCCTAAAACAACAAAACTCAAACTCAAACTCAATGCCACAGTTTTACAGCAGCCACAGTCCAACATTCTGCCACAGCCCACAGGCTACTTAGCGTGTCCTCATCCCCCTGCCCTCCCATGACCCTCAGATGTCTCTTTTGATAATGACTGCAGAAACATTTAAAACACAGACGCCCTTCAGTCGCTTTCTATCATCGTTTTTAATATTATCCAGAATCCCTGTCCAGTGCTATTTCTCTGGTGGTTATTACAGCCAATTAGTGTCACTCAGATTCATCTAAGCGGAGCTATGAAGGCTTTACGGATAAATTCATACAAGGGAGTTCCTTCACGTTGGATAGTCAGTCAGCAGCATACATCTGTCTTCACGTCCGTCAGTGTGTCTTTGTCTTTTTCTTTCTTTCTGCTTTCCTTTTTCTGTTTTTTATTTTCTTCTTACTGATTTTTCATTTTTATTAAATTATATGTGTAGTTTAACTTCACATTGTTCTCCCACCTGTTTCTCTCCATTTCTAACTTTATCATCTGCTTCTCATTTCTTTAATTTTTTGTTCTCCACTTTTCTCTTCTCTGAGACCACCACCCTCTCCTTCATACCAGAGCTGGTTTCACTGACACAAAGAGGTTATCAAGTTTTGATCCTCGCAGCCCCTCATGGCCTCCTCCTCATGACCTGTTGCTACTGAACGTGGGAAAGTGAACAAGACTAATTAGCTGTTAGCCGGTACTGTTACTTTTAAAACTTTTACTCTTAAAAAGTGGATTTAGGCTGACAGGAATGTTTATGCAGTATATGTAATATAATACAAATATTTATTGGAGCAGTAACAGGCTCTGAAGATTTTAGTGGAGATTATGGATGTTTTGATAACATTGTACATACAAATACAATAACATATTTTTTACAAAATTCCAGACAATATATTGACCAGTCCCTGGGGTTGGGTGTAAAATACATGAATTAACCCTTTACACTGGCAAAGCATTAGGCTGAAGTTCCTGAAGAATTTTAAGAAAGTTCTTCTGAGGTTTTTTTGGTTTTGAGATATAAATTTACTGTACATAAGTGGAAAGGAAATGGTCCTATTGGCTTCTTTAACCAACATAAATGCCTTTGGAAACTTAATGAATCTACAATGCAGCATTAAAAAAATTTGGGAAACCAATAAAGAGTAAGAAAAACTCTTATAATAAACCTGTAAAACTGATTCTACACTCAGCAAACGAATTGGACGTAAGTCATGGTGCAAGGAATTAATCACATTAAATAATTATAAATTATTATAATATAGAGTTTATGTATTGATTTTTTTCCAATATGGAGTTTATAATAATAACAATTATAATTAATTAATTACAAGTTAAATAGTCGATGGACTAGTTTTTCTAGTCTTATGTGACCTGTTGCTTTTTTACTCTACTATTTTACGCATTTACACAGTTTCCAAAGCCGTTTTGAACTGAGTAAACCAGTGATAGGGCTGTCCCGATATTATTAACCAATGAGTTAATTAAAAAAAATCTAAAGACTTTGTGTAACACACGGCACATTTCACATTTCTGTTGTAAGAAAAAAAACAACCTGAGTAAACCCTGGAGAAAATTAACTAGGGAGAATGCTCGGGTGTACCGAGCAGGTCAGGTGAACGGGCTGGATAGAAAATCTTTATCACCTGCCATCGGCAACGGTATCGGCATATTCTAACACAAGCCGATACTGTCTGATACTGGTATCGGATTGGGACAGCCCTAACCAGTGATCCCAACACAGGAGGCAAGAGGGATAGAGTGTCTTGCTCAGGGACATAACAAGAGTTGACTGGGGCGGGGGCAGGATTTAAACCGCCAACCTTAGGTTCACTGGATGACCTGCTCTGACACCTTTCTACTATTTTCATACATACACACACACACACACACACTCATAGAGCTCTTTGGTTTTATCTATTGTTCCTGCATAGTCATACCTATAGTAATACACAAGTAAAAACATTGGAGGTAACGTAGGCTGAGTATTTTGCCCAAGGACACAAAACGTAGTTTAGAGAAGCTTGGATTGGACCTTTGGCTCTTCCTCCTAAGCTAGAGGCACCCCAGCTGCCGCAAAGCTGGGTCCTGTATTATAGGGGTCCATGTCAATGTCCATGGCAAGGATGACTTGCAGTACGTATAAAGGTAAATACTCAGTAAATACTTTGAAGGGAATACTTTGAGCGAGGCACCATCTTTTTGGGGTAGTCGAGTGGTAATTTCAGCCAAACAATTTTGATATTAAACTTTTTGAACGACTTCCAACAGTGTGGCTTCACAGACACAGTGTGTGCGTGCCTGACTGTCCTGCCTGCAATCCAGATGTCTCTCAGTGAGAATATATGTCACATTATGAGGATGAGTATCAGGCAACAGCAACCACAGACTGTTGAGCAGCTTAAATCTTGAGTTAGGCAAGAACGGACACAGATTCTTGTAAAACTGAAACAACTGGTATCCTCAGTTCCCACAAGTGAAACTAAAATGAAGGCTGATGTAAGACAGTGGTAAACAAGCCCACATCCCAACCTTTTTTCTGAGTGACTATATATTCTATATTTGTTTATATTTTCTAAATACAGCAAAGTTGGTTGCATTACAGATCAAGACCTTGTACGGAAACGCTTCCTTATATAAACGCAGCTCATTTTATTACATTCACAGTATATCATGTTGCATTGAGCTGATCTAAAAAGAATACAAGTTTGGAGGGGATTTGACTCAACTTGGAGTCAGAACCAGATGCAGCATACGTAAATATTCTTAACTTGAAATCACTGGACTTGTGGTTTTTCACATTGATCCAGCATTACATTCTGCTTGGCTATCCTGTGGTTTGGTACGCTGCATTTAATATTTTTATCAGAACACTGATTATTCAGGGGAAAACTCTTCCAGAGTCCTGCAGTTCATTAAAGTTTGCATTATTGCATATTGGGTTTTGGGTTATCTTGTTCTGGTCTTGGTTTATTATACAGTGTATTTTGGACGCCACATGTTTTACAAACAGCAATCTAACACTGCCATCAAGAGCAGAACCAACACGGAGGGGAGAGGGAACATATCAGTCAGACAGCTGGAATAAATCAGAAATAGCTCAGGCTCGTCCCCCCACGTGGTTCAGCTGTGTTGTTTTTGTCACTGTGTTCTGTGGACCAGCTCTGCCAATCTATTATCTTGACGTACTGACTTGCAACGTCACAAACAGCAGATAAAGTATAAAGTTGGCAACTTCATCCCCATCTACGCTGATGGAGAACAGGCGATGTCCTTATATAAATAAACTATCTCTAATTTTTTCACATGTGAGCAGACACAGATGTGCATAGAGAGACGAACAAATACATATACATATCTGGCTTCAGTTTTGGCAGCTTCCAAACACATACCGTACTCGTCAGAGTTCCAGCGGGTTTTATTTTCCATCGTTTCATCATGGGATTATATGAGAGAGCTTTGTTATTAGATGACTAAGTGTGAGGGTGAAACTGAGTAAGTGTGTGTGGGAATGGGGTGTGGGGTAACTCAGCTAAATGTGCAGGTACCCAGCGTGCTTTAAGTCCTATTCAATCTGGGTTTAAGTGGAAAACTGTGAACACTTGTTGCATTTCACCTCAAATCTCTGTGACTCAACTCTAAAATGTCCTGTCACTTCACTTTTACATAGAGGCAACTACAGTTTAGCAAATACATTTTAAAAAGGCTGCCAAAGAATATGCACAGAAATCAGTTTCCTGTAGGCTACTATGTACCAGAGTCACAGGAAAACTGCAAATATACAGAGCAGTTCCTGAACACATCAGTTCACATTCATAACTACAATATGTATTTTCAGATTCTATCAGATAGCTGGAGAAAAGAGAAGAAATGTATGTTGGAAACAATACTTTATTCACAAGCATTGTGCTTAAAACTTTGAGTTTACACCCTGCAACGCCCATGCTAGCTAGCTGTCACAGACTTATTGCTTTGCTAGTTAACATTGTTACAATTCACAACAGTTCATGTGAAATCCTCTATGTGGAGGCTGAATGTTTGCCACATGTCTGGTTTATAAAAGTCAAAAGATAAAAGTCAATAGCTAAAGCAAGTCAGTTCCTTAACCTTATCGTCTTTATATGTTCCCATTTGATGTCATACTGCTGAACAATCTGTAAAGAGATTGTAGAATGGCTTAAATCTTTATATTTGTAATTTCATCAAAGGTCCTGAGACATGTCACTGACCCAAAACAATATAGGCAGACCTGCTGAAGCTGACTCTGGTGAAAAGCAGGCAGTCAGACATTCAGTACATCCTCCTGTGTTGCCTTCACTGCCCCCTGAATTTAGCAGGGGCGCCCAAAAATCTTTTGCTTCTACTAAGTAAGACAGTTACTTCTTACAAAAACCCTTTTCACAAACCGGTTTGGTGGCAACATTGATCTCTGCACTTTCACACATGACATCAACACCCAGTGCAAATGCATCAGGTCCATCTCAAAACACATGCAAAAATGTTTTAAGTCCACAGACATGCATTGTCATTGGTTGTTACTAAATCTAAAATACTTCCAAAAAGCACATTGCTGGGTATTTGACATTGTGATTAACCTGTAACAATTGCTTTAATTCAAACACCAGTTTGAATAGACTGAACAGCTTTTGGAACATGGTGCAAGGGGAAACATTTTAAAAAGGGGTGGAGGTCACTGATGCAGTGCTAAACAATCATGCAGAAAAGCAGCTGTGTTATTAGAGATGTTCAACAGTGGAAATGGATGAATAGATTTCTGAAAGTGAAGCTGAGGTGGAACATGGGGACAAAAAAGAAAGAAAAACAACTTGTTACTGCGAAAGCTGTCATGCTGCACCACCATGGTTCTGTCAAGAATGAATAAAATTAAGATCAGCACCATCCACATCCTACAATAAAACTGAAAAATGATGCAAGAGAAAAAGCGGTCAGGAGGACTATGATCAAGCTACTGGATCCCAGAGAATGTTGAAGGTAAAATAATTTCATTATTTATCATTTTTGCACAATGTACAATTTTCATGAATGAAATCTACAACAGACTGTCTGTTTACTCAGCATCCCAGATTTGACCCAAAGAACAACTTCTAGCAAACAGTCGTTTTCACACTTTGCTCACACATTGCAACAAGTACTGATACACTGAAACAAAAACAGAAATGTATAAAACTGTGATCTATTGTTCTTTAAGCTGGTAACTAACATGGCCTTACAAGGTAAACCCTCCCTGCACACAAACATTTAGAAGTAGCCTACGCCTGTGTGTACTTTACAAATTCATGTCCATTTCTAAAGAAAACGTTCTCTTTTCAGCTACTAAAATCCTCCCTGTTTTCACAAGCTAGATGTTAAATTTGTGTGTGTGTGTTTTTAGAGCTTCCTAATACGTCTGGAAATAACTAAGAAACCCAAACAGTGAAGATGTGGGCCGTAAAACCAAAACAATGAGCTTAACCGCTGTAAAAAGCCCAGAAGTGCTGAGTGAGACAACAAAGTCAGGAGGTTATTGTTTACGACTTTGTCAAAAAGTTATTCTATTGCCACGTAACACTCTTATGGTCCAGCCTTCATGTAACAATATTGACTTAAGAAGCTTCTAATCTATGTGCACACAATCCAACATTTTTAATTTCCCATTGGGATTTTTTTCACTACAAAACATACTTCACATACATCTTGTCATTTGATCCAGAAAATTCCTTTTTAACCAACATTAAAGAAATAAAAACTGCAAAAGCTGTGCGCAATCTGAAAAAAAGTTCCACCCATTTACCTGTACGTCAGTTCAAACACAAACACCTGTCCACCTGCTTCAGCTGAAACATGCAAGCTCTGTATCCCATACATGTATGAAAGGCCCCTAGAGAAACGTCCATTGGAAACATTTATTTTATTTACAGAGCCATAAACTCAGCATGAGTGGATCCCTCGCACCTGCCGGGGCATCGCTTTATTCCCCAATAGATTACCCCTCTTATAAAACAGCAGACAGACAACTTCACAGCCAAGCAGGAAGTCATCTCAACACACACATACCAGGTTAATTTCCTCAGAAGCATCTCTGCGTGAGCCCCGGAGAGAAGAATTGTGGGTAAAACTGGAATATGCCATAACAAAAGTGATGGAGAGAGTGCGTGGGAGGAAGGGGCAATCAAAGAAAAAAAAAAGGGGGCTGAGGTTTAATACTTGGACAAAGAAACAACTTGGCAGCATCTTTTGTTGAGGGATCTTTCATTTAGCTTCAGGGGAAGTCTTGGACAGCGACCTGAATGAGTGGATGGAAAGGGGCGTGTCCTAGCGTTTGAACTGTGACCCCTGGGTCAAGCACCCCCAAGAACGCTCTTGTAAAGACAAACCCCAGCGCACACACACAACGGTACACATATTGTTACAGACAGCTGTAATGCCGTTGAGTGCACTCACTCTTACTCGAGTAATGGCGCTCCAACAGACAAACATGCAAACACACACACTTTTCCCTTTGGACTTGTTCCCATATCAATGGACAGCGTGACGGTGTAAACCTCCCCTTGATTGTTTAGCCTGACGGTCAAAAAGATATACAAAGAATGTCCACGATACAGCCATTAACTTCAGTATTATTGTTCAGATACGTCACACTTCTCAGACCTGCAGGGGGTTTTCGGGCCTCTCTTTTAGCCATTTATGGAGGCATTTGTGTTTGAACCATAAGTCTGTGCAAAGCCTCAAAATCCCAAATGCCCTAAATAGTGCAGCCCATTAGCTTCAGACTTTCCTGGCTCCTCTGATGTACAATTGTCTTGTCATGCTGTTAAATTTATTCTTTGCCTCGAGAGGGGTTTCATAGTTCAATCAGTTCAGTCAGTAATTCAGTTGTGGTGTGAAAATGTTCGAGCCTCTTCAGCGTCCTATAAGTTTACTGGCAAAACAAAGCTTCTCAATGCAATGCATGCCGGAAACTATGGAAATTGGGTTACAATGGACGAGCTTGGAAAGCGTCCCTTTTCCCACTGCATTACCATATGTAAGGAGATTCTTTACTGACCTAATTAAGAGGATGTAGAAAATCACGCACAGATAAAGTGAGTTTGGATGAGGTTAGTAGCAAAGAAGGCGATCCTGTTACAGCCCAATTCCATGACTACGTAGCTGTACAATTTGCCGTAGTCAGACTGTACATGGATCTTCCCATTATGTGAGCGTATACTGGAGTAAATAAATAGATGCAGATGCTTCGAAACAAGACTAAAAGCCTAGAGCCAAGCTTGATTACCAGCAAGGCTGCACATATATGCTATATATGTTCAAAAGTCCTAAAAGAGAAACGATTATTTGCAAGGTCTGTAAATGTAATTTCCATGATGTTTTCATAAGTTGTGCATATCATGAAATGGGGTAAGGGGGGCTACACAACTCATTGTAGACCATATGTATGTGAAGGCAGGAAAATACCTTGAGCTTGATTGTTGCAAAAGTTCAAATCACTTAGCTGGTCAAGGTTACTTCTGGGTTCCTCATGGTTGAAAAGTAGCAATTAAACCTTTCACAGGGATTGGGACTAAGTAACTGAGTCAAAGTCTGTCCAAACTTTGCATGGACCACTATGTTAAAGGTTTATGAATCACTTGGTTTGTGTCCTTCATTCACCAGGATATCCTAGCAATCTTTGTTATGAAGACAACACAGACTGGGATTCTACGAAGAATCTAAGCCACGATAAAATGAAACAGATGGTTGTGGTTTGTTTACATCAGGAGTCACTGACTCCAGGGAGTTAAAGGCTTTAGGACCGTAGCGTTGATTTAAATGAAGTGGGTTTCCAACAAATTGTAACGTTCTGGACAGTCCTTGCAATGACCTACAGTATTGGTCTGAGTCAGGTGTGTTGCAGAGAAACATCTAAAAGCTCCAGGATGGCAGCACTTGAGGACCTGGGTTGATGACCCTTGGTTAACACCAAAACTATGTACAAATGAAGTACATATTTTTACTTTTAATGATGCAAAGGCTTATTAGTTACCTCAAAAGGTACTGCTGTTGTACCCTCAAGAGTGGGTACTTATTTGTCCCCTTGAAGTTTTTACACTGTCCCTCTGAGGCTCATGGTACCCTGATTTAAAAGTAGGACATGTCTGTCTCCGCCCAGCATTCAGACTTGCAGACAACCACTTTTCTTCCTGAGCTACAGCCAGGGTGATGACACAATTGAGGATAGTGTGAAACAATGGCCTTTTAAGGACATATTGTGATAAAAGAGTGCTACAACCACTGCCTATGTGCTGTGATGATCCTTAATAAGATATAATTTCTTAATCATCATTTTCCCTTTTGGTCCTAAATATTGGGTCTTATTATAACAGGGTGCATAGGCTACATTCCTCTAACTCTAAATTATCTTGGTAAATGTAGCCAGTATGTTTTACAGGATTCAAACTGGTTCAAACACTTTACTATTATGCTGGTCTTTAATCCTCTTTGCCTGTTTCCCTGTGAAGGGCTTCTGTTCCCTAAATTACCAGAGGGTTTTTGATCCGATACAGTTATGTGGAGTGTCAAGACTGTATTGAAAGCTTAAAATATTAACTTTAATAGGGGGAGAAGGGGCAGATCAAAACAAGGCTTTCTACTAAGAGATGTTGTTCAAAGGAACTCAAACGTAGGCGTAGACACTACAAAGAAACTGCAACTGAAAGTACTAAACCAGGTAAAAGAAAAATCAGCCGTGATCTGCCAGATCAGAGATCAGAGGATCTGGCAGAGTAACCAGGGAGCGTATAAACTGACAAGGTGATTATATGAGAGGAAGTTGGCAAGTTAGCTATCAGGAGTGGCAGAGAGAGTCAGAAGGAAAAAAACATGGAAAAGTCCAAATAAAATAACCAAAAGTTAAATCGGATTATGAAACACAATCAAACCAAAACACCACAGGAAACTAGAAATAGAAATGAAAGTACACAAACAACCAGAGTGCATGTTCTAAAAGCACAAATAAATATGTCCACACCTCTGAATATGATTTTTTTCCCCTAAATAAGTCCACTTCCTCAACAAGGTTGAGCAAAAATGTGCTAAATAAGCCAAAAAACAAGGAAAACATGACAGAAGGCTGAGCCTGTAGAAAAATAATCCACCCTGTTAAAACATGAATGAGAAGGACTTTTTCAATAAAAAGCCATTTTCGCCCTAAATGATGTCAGTTTAAACACTGACCAGATGACATTTCACCATCAGTGGGACGTCGATGTCAGTGGTGACTCTCATGTCACTTTATCTCATAGTTGGGACTTTTCATCGAAAACCACAAATATCAACTCTGCGGTGGTCCTGGAGGAAAAAGTCATCACACATGTTGAGAGTTTTCAGTCTGGACCAACTGGCTGACGTTACCAACCGCTGAGCCTAAAGTGGAAATGTGCGTCCTCATACAGGTCCAATCCTATCACAGCTGCTGCTTATTTATTCTGTTTAAATACAATTGGTTAATCCATTTTCCTTTTAAATAAATAATTTTAGCTTAAGCTTAGCTAAAAGTTTAAACGAGTCATTAATTATTTAATTACATGAAGAAAATCTTTAGATATTTTCTCAACAGACAATATTTTCTCTACAAAATCTACTCATTTTCTAACTGGCTTCATGTAGTTGAAGATGTACAGATGGTAAAATCCAGAAAAAATCTGTTCTACTTTTATTCTACGGACGCTTTAGTCCAAAGCTGCTTGCAACTGAAAATGAGAACAACACAAGCAAGAAATCAAACAAGAGGCGATAAAACATCAGGTGATAGGAGCAGAGGACAATAAACACCCTGATTTCTGCCGGTGCCACTTATTAACTTGCTGAGAGGCAGTTTTAATAGAAGCTAAATTACATAGTGGCTGCCTTCCTGTGGCCAGATTGTTAAAATCTATTGGTTTCTCAAAACTAATTCATGTCTGTGAGTTTCATGCTCCAGCTTTTCCCACAGTTCCTTTAAACAAGGTGAATGCGGAGCCACTGGCCACGAAGGCCTCTGTAAGCAGAAATGAACATTTCTAACAGCTGCACCACATCCTGTTTGATCAAGCTACCTTATTAATTACAAACTCATTTCTCTTTGATTTATCACTTTCCTGTGATCCTTTAATATGTTTCAGCTGCATGTGCACATATCCCACGAGTAGCCAGAAGCTGTTTGATTCTTGGCCTCCCAAACAGTTCGGTGCATATTAATGCAGTGGTTGCTACTTTCTGCTGATGCAAAGTGATCATGACGAGCATAAAACTGTGTTTGTGATGAAGTAGCTCAGTGTACACGTCCCTTTCCAGAATCAATTTTTCATTTAAGTACAGCATATACAGTAGATTTTTATAAAAGCGTTTTGAAATGGTATGCAGATTATGTATGCTATATTCTCTCTATGTATTTCATTATACTTTCAAATATTTGCTAGAAAATTGTAGCTGCGGGTAAAGCTTATGCAATCCCATTATCACTAAAACAGAGAAAAGTCTATATTATTTTACATAAAGTAAACTCTTCTCAAGATATAGTCAACTATTCTACTTCTTTCCCTCAAGATGTTGCATAAAGAGAATGCTTCCCCCCACATTTTAACCTCTTTCAGACTTGATAATGAAAAGCTAATATGAAAAGGTTCACTGTTTACATTTTGAAGGCATTTTCAGCTTTGTTTATTAACTATAATCATGGAATTTACTGTGAAAGCCAGCATTCAGCATTCAAAAACATTCAGCTTTCTCTGATCCCCCCTTCCCCTCCTGCCTCAACCATGAAAATCCATAGATTGTTTATAAATGACAAATGCAGCCTTCAGATCTGAAAAGTTAAGCCAAAGCGGAAGTACTTTTTAACCTGCAATCTCTTTAAAGGCCAGTAGAGGGAGATGCCTCTGGTATAAAAAGCATAAGATTGTTAATGAGAAAAACCCTCCCTTAAAGGAATACTCCGCCCTCCGAATGATGTGCCTTCATTTTGTACTCACCGTCATGCTGATTAACACTCTGGAACA
>JBBBVT010000024.1:2970058-2980459 GCA_037177035.1 Craterocephalus eyresii | reverse complement strand
CACACACACACACACACACACACACACACACACACACACACACACACACACACACACACACACACACACACATATATGTACATCAGATATTTAAAAATCAGGCTTTTCAGCTAAATTAGATGATGAGTTTCTTCTCAATGGCCGTACAGTTCTGGATGAACAGTGTGACCAGGACTGGGCTGAGCACTCAGCCCTGTGGCACACCAATGGGTGGGATCATGGTGAGTCCAGGTCTGTGGATTTTGTGAACCAGTTTGTGGGGGATGACGGTGTGAAAGGTGCGTATTTGGGTGCACCAGGTGGGACAGGGCTGAGTGAAGCTATGACGAAACTGCAGCCTCCGATGTCTGTTCGAACATGTCGATCCATCAATCTGATTCAGTTATGCAGTAGTGGGAAAAATCCAAAACCTGCAGCTCTGTGTCCCTCGAGGGCTGACTTCACCCATTCCTGCTTTAAGGCATCCTAGGTGCAGATTGGATGAAATATGTCGGGATTATTACATAAAAACTTGGTAAACAAGCTGAATCTGAGAAGGAATGTGAGGAATTTCAGTTTGTGCTTGATGCTAACTTCTCTGCTGGTCTGGTCTGAATCATTTTTCAGCACAAAGGTTCTGCTTCCAGTTGAAAGCTGTCAGAAACCTTCTGAGCACATTACAACTATAAACAAGCATCAGCCAGTTAAAGCCGGCGAGAAGGAACGCTGCAGGAGAGTCACCACTCAAAGGTCAGACATGCAGAAGACCTCCCTCCACATCTGTGTTTTGTTTATGCTTTCATGGATAAAAACAGAATTTTAAGTAATGCTCGTAAGTCTTTGTGGGAAAGGAAGACGTGGAATAAAAAGTGATATAAACGTTTCAGCCGAACACTTAGATCCACCTCGTGTGTCTAAGCTGCTGAAAGTAATGGACGATCTTCACATCCTCTACACAATACAGCGAGGAAACATCAGGAAAGGCTTCATTCCTGTCTCTGGTCAAGGCCTTATCATCCAATTAATTATCACTGTTTTTATTTAAATGAAAGACCCGGCTACAACATTCCCTCTGAGATTAATACAGTATTATTCATTTTATTCTCATTTCATTTCTGTTTGAGGATAGTTTTTATTTTCACATTGAACCTAAATGTTTTATAGCACTTTTATTTAATTAGTTCTGTCCTTTTCTCTGGTGTCACGGTTTTGTTATGCATCATTAAAAGAAAGGAAAACTTAAACTAAGTGCTGAGTCTTTTCTACAGGCAGCCTGTAGACCAGCCAGTTACAGCTGATAGCTTCTGGATGATGATTCCTGTGTCAGCTTCTTCCCTCCAGATGGAGGTTGCTCCTAAAAGGAAAAGATTTATTTGCCCTCAGGGTTCCCCAATCATCCAGTTAAATTCCATTTTATTTCATTTTATGGTTGCACTGATTCTTACTGATGGAGGTCAGTTTTTATCCTGCCTTGTTTTTGTTTCATTCTCTTACTGCCGTCTTAGAAATGACACTCTAACAAACTGATTCCCAAACTTTTTAAGCCACGACCCCCAAGATGACATTTATTGGTGTTCATGACCTTTCCTTCCACGATGACAGTTAGTAATTATATATCAGATGGTCGTCCAGCAGGATGTTTTAAATATAAGACCTGAAAACAGTCTGTCTTAATAAATAAGGAAGGTTAATGTGGATTTATGCATTAATATGTTGAAGAATTAAGGTGTTCAATTTAGATTTATCTCTTTGTGAATGGTTTAATTTTGACAACCATAATAGAAATCCAAAAATTATTTGATAAATATACGTTATATATTTTCACAATTATCTGGAGACACCCTGAAATGATCTTGCAACCCGCATGTGGGTCCAGACCCACAGTTTGGGAACCGCTGTTCTAACAGATCCACTAATATAAATCTGAAATCATCGGGAAGGGTGTGCTTCTTATGTAGAAAACACACAATGACATTAATATGTTTGACATGTTGCGCTTCTCCAGCTTATTAATGAAGAACATTAGACTTATTCATCTGAGAGTCAGTGTAAGATAAGTGGGTCAGCATTCTCACACTCGCTTTACATGCAGCCCAGTATGCAACTTGAAACAGATCTCTATAGCAATGACCTTGAACCTTTCCTGCAGGTTGAAGTTTTCTGCAACTTGTTTTGTTCTTTTGTTTCAAATGTTGCAGCTGTGAGTGGACATGAAATGTACGTCTGTCAGGATGAAAACAAGGTCAGAGTTTATGTTTACGTTTGCACGCTTCATGGAGAACAACCCCTTGATGCTGCAAACAGGCCCTAAGTGATCGTTTTATGCAGGGCTTTCTTTATTTTTCCACTAACTCCCCCTGTCACACTCACCAATGTGATTTTTACAAACTGGTGGGTTAGTCCTCCTTCACACTCGGTGTCCATTACTGGTTTCATTTGCCTATAAAGCAGTTTGACACCTGCTAGGTCGAATGGATATTTCCCACCTCAACTATTTTTAGCTGCTAATCCTTTCATTGTGCAGCAACGGGAACAACTTACAAAATACCCTCAGACTCACATCTCTACCACTTTTAAGCTCAGACTGCAGATTTCTGATCATTACTCATTATTTATCCAAGATCCCACTTGATCGCATACCCATCATAAACACATGTACACAGACGCTCCCTCTCTCACACTACCTACATATACTTTCTTCTTCCTCTTACCATTTTTAACTTCATTTAATTTCTTTAAAGGAGCACAACGCTTTATTCCAGAAGTCTGCCCCCTCTGGCGACAAGTGGAAGTGATGCCAATGTTGTGTACTACATCGAATGTTACCGGTATGCTAACAGGCACTCATGACAAACAAAGGCCACCAGCTTTTAGCTTGTATGCTAACAGTAGTGTTAGTGTTATATTAAGACACTAAAAACCTAGCATTGCAATATTACGCATCCTGACTTCTGTCATACATCAGATTTACCTTTTAGTAAGCAGGAAGCCAGCTGAGGGTCCCATTTTATTCCCAGAGCAGTTTTATTTCCTCCATTTATCCAAAGATGCTACGATGTTCTCCGACTTTTGTTTTACTCCTGCAGCGATCAGATTGAAGTTTGGCTCTTTTCGTCACACTAAACAATTTCTTTTGTAATTAAGATCAAATGGGATAAAAACAAAGTAAAAGAGTAACTTTGATAAGGTAAAGGTTGGTAATCGACCTGAGCTCCAAACTACCAAGGGATAAACAAACTTTAGGGATTTACATAATTTCCCCACTGATATCTGTGCTTCTCAAAAAGCATATAAAGTGTTCAGTGATGCAAAGTGGAGGAATTGGGGACATACTATTTTTAAAAAGAAAGAAAAAGAAACCAAGATTTGCAGTTTTGTCAGCAGAAGGTTTGATATTAAAATGAAGAGAAAAAATGAAGAGGTTCAGGGTGATTTTGGGATTTTAGGGTTCAGGCTCTGGGAAAACCTTGCTTCATGAACACATCACTAACACGGATACCTGGAGCAGTCTGTCACAGAAACTACAAATATTCACAGCCGCAGATCACATAGACCAAACACTCATTACTCTTAGGTTAACTGCTCGGAAAAAATATTAATTGCAACTGTGAACCATCTGGCAGATTTATCTCACATCTCATTACAGGAAAACAAGCTGCTGGAGTTTATCTGAGTAACCCTGCGTTCACACCAAGCGCTTCCATTCGTGTTCACAACATATATCAACGCGCGAACACTGGATGTTTAATCGCTATATTTGGGAGAATTATTTGCGCGAAGGCAGCATGTTAATTCTCTTCATTCGCCTGTCAAAAATAACTTTCTGGAGTCGGAAGGCTTGCGTATCACTTCAGTCAACAAAGAACTTGGCTGAGTGTGGTTATTATGAGAGTTGCAGCGTTGTACCTGCTTTGGAAGTCGGTGTCGGTGTGTTTGGGTCCATCAGATCCTTCAGAGTTGCTCGGAGCTGGATGCATTTCACCATGCAGGAGTTCAGCTAGGCTACGTCTGGATGACGGCCGCTTCCAGGGCTATTTCAGAGTCTCCTCACTTACTTTCCTCCAAGCAGCTCCTTCTTGTTCCTGTTTTTATAGGACATGTCTGTGGTGTCACACAGACAAGGATGCCCACACACCGCTACTATTCATTTTCCCGATTGTTCGCGTCAAAAAATCACTCCATTCGCACGAGTTAGACGCGCGATTGGGGCTTTCCTCGCTGCAAATTCGCCTAAAACGCGTCACCCCAAGCAAACGGGCGTCAATTCATGTGTATACATTTACTGTATAGATGCGTACGTAATTCATGTAATTCATTCGCGCTTGGTGTGAAGATTGATAGAAGAAGGAGCTACAAGGGTTGAAAACTGGTGGAAAATAAGGGGAATGAGGGGCCCCATGGCTGGGTTTGCCTTGGGCCCCAAAATGTCTGGATCCACCCCTGGTTTCCCTTCACAGACAGCAGACGGGTTTGGGCTGAATCAGGTGTTTTGTGGGCCAGAAGTGGACCACATATCATTCAGCAGCCTGGCCCGGTTTATGGGAAGCTTCCTGTGGGCCACATGTGGTCCAGATGTCAGTTTTATCCTGGACGTGGATTACAGCAAGGATTCTGTGGGCCAGAAGTGATCCTGATACGGGAAGCCGTATAACAGGATCACTACTGGAGGAACCAATATCTTTTAACTTTGTTGCTCCTGATCTCTTGTGTGTTTGTGTGTGTATGTGTGAAGGGGGGTGGGGGATTACTGGGTTCCAGTATTTCCTCTGGTTACTAGCTTCCAAAGGATTGGCTCCTGGATTATTTGATAAACCTCATCTATGATGAGGAGATCTGGAAATTCAAACATGAATTTTGAACTTTCCATGGTTCACATGTTCACTGGCATAATTTTACAACCTTTTCATTCAACAATATACCATCCAAATTACAGTATTACTCATAGATGAGTGCACCACAGCGTTAAGATCTACATCCGCCCCTCAGTAACTTAAACCAAAACACAGTTTGGGCTGATTCAGTCTAGGATTAGAGATGCAGCCGTAGAAGAAATCCTAACAGATATGAACTCTTTCTAAGCTCAGTTTCATGTTGCGGCTCCGTCGCTGTGAACGATGGTGACTGGCGACTGCTGATAAAACTGATCACGTTCACATCAGGAGAGGTTTTGGAGCAGTGGGCGCCGTGGCTGCAGAGCGGAAGTCCCGGTAATATGATGTAGTGATGAAGTAAACTGTGAGGAGCTGAAAATGATGTCATCCATTTTACAGGCAGCAGAGGGTGATAGAGCACTCGTGCAGAAAACAGCATGAGCTCATGTTGTGCTGATTGTTAGATGTTTTAACGTTTACAGTCAAAACTAAATTATGATGAAAAGGAATCTATAAAAACTTAGAATTTCTTGATGCTATTATTGTATCAATATAACTTGATTATTCTGTGTTTTTGTCAAGGAGATAAAAAAAATAGTTCTGTTGTAGGTTATTATGTTTTAATATGATTTTGGACTAATGCAAGATTGAAATTGATGCTTCTTTTTACATGAATACGTTTTTAAATTCAGTTGCCAGTGTACTAACACTGGTCCTCTTCACCTTGCACACATCAGACATAAAGCACCACCCTGGGTCGCGCCATATCCAGAGATATTCGGACACCATTGTGGCATGTGTCTGGAGTAAGGGGGAGGGTCACTGCAGGGGGCTGGTGGGCCAGTGGACTTATCTAAACTACCTCCAGCTGAACACTACCCAGACCAGGAATATGATCATCGATTTTCAGGTCAAACCCTCCTCCTGGTGGACTTTGAGGGAACTGGGACCAACTTAGTGCTTGGACAGGAAGTCCATGCCGGACTTTGCATCCCCCTATGACACCCTGGTGTAGAAAGGACAGAGAAAGCTGCACTTTCTGTGCACTGAGATGCTGCCATGCTGCAGCAGGGATCCCCAGCTCCAGCCTGCAAGGCCCAACATCCCGCCGTGTGTTCCTGCTTTAGCACACCTGACTCAAATTAATGGCGCAGCAGCAGATCTGTGAAGAGGAAGCCGGAGATGCATTTAATTAGAATCAGATGATTCACAGCAAGGAAATATCTAATACCTGCAGGAGAGTGAGCTTTGACCACTGGGGCTGGGGATCCTGTCGTAGAGAGTACTCTACTGCAGTAGTTTCCACCTTAAAGAAGGTCGCAAGATCATTTCAGGGGTCGGCAGATTGTTTTTGAAAAATATACAGGCAACATTTATTGAACAAATTTTTATCACTATTAAACCGTTGCAGAGATAGATCGAGATAGTTGCAGAGGCAGGCTGAATGCTGGGCAGGATGTGGACATAGAGAGACTGTCACAGAGAGAAGTGAAGGAGGAAGGGGCAGAGGAGAGCATCCTGAGCTGTGACAGTCAACCCCGTCACTCCGTCCAGGACAGCAGACGCAGCCAGCAGCTCCTGTCACTGTACTGCAGGACCGAGCTCTTACCCTGACAGCCTTCAGTCCCATAAACCTTAAACATGTGTACAAATGAAGTGTTAGTAAGCATCACACACATGGTTTAGTTAGACGCAGCAGGACATCTCGTCCTGGTCAAAGCCATTTCATCTTGTTTCAGTGACAGATGAGTTTTTCCTCCTTTGAGGGAAAAACTTCTTTCTTGGGAGTTGGACTCTGCTGACAACCCAGCCCCATTAAGAAAACCCTAATTAACAACAACAAATGGTTGAAATGTGTGCTGTCAGTATGATGGCCCCTTCACTTTTCCTCCTGCCCCTCATGTGAGCAGCCCTACAGCCGGCCTTGCTATACAGTGTAGCCTGAAAGCCTGAGAAAAATGTATTCAGTTTATTCAAACCCAATCACTCTGAGTTGATTTATTATTATCAAAATTCATACATTTAATCTATAACACATCAAAACATGATGATACACCTCAAAATAAATACGTTTGTATGTTAAAACTGATTAATTCATTTCTTTTTTTCCTCCTAAATATGTTGCTCATTCTCTGCTGCAAATCAGAAACGTGCCATGCTTATCAGTTGTCCTGCAGGAAAGAAACTGTTGCATCTCTGTCTGACCACCATAGAACTAGCATGAAATCAGCATACTTCCTCCTCACATGATCGTCATTTACAAACAAAAGATCAGTATCAGTCTGGTTGCAGTTTTAGCTGCAAGCAAATATTCCTCCAATTTTCTGAAAATCACATAATGAAACTCTAAATATGAAGCCACAGAGACAGAACGGAGAGGAGAGAAGCCTTTGTGAGTGTTTGTCGTGCTTACAGAGAACCATTAAATCAACACAGTCTCTGGGGAGCTCTTTGCCCCAACCGGGCCATACGTGGTGCATCACGTTCATCACACCAGAGACTCATAACTGTCGCCCCGTGCCATCAGCCATTACACCTCTGACCTTTGCTTCAGGGAACTTGTGTCTTTGTCTAAACATGCATGCACAGACCTTACCCTGAGGTTCGGCATCTGCACAACGTTAAGAGGAATCCAATAAAACCATCACAGCACACACGCACACATTAGGGAAAGATACCTGGTGCTTTGCATCCGTGACCCCAGGAGGACTCTGATGAAGGTGTTTGAAAGAGGAGACGAAAAAAAAACAGAAAGAAGCAGATGTGGAAAATGGAGGAATGTTTATTAGTACTGCGCTGCACAAAGAAAGGAAGATGAACTGTCATCGATGTGTTTCAGCCGTGGCTTTATGCTTTTCATAACCAGCAGCTTAGACTTAGCAACAGCATGGCTATAAGAAGAGTCCACTGTCAGCAAAGAAAAGAAACCAAAGATCCAAAACCAAAGATCCAAAACCAAAGATAACTGCTTAATCCAGCATCCAGTACAACAATAAAAAGAGTTTTCTGTTTTCTGTCTGTGTGATGAGTTTCAGTATGTATAGCTGCACAAATAAAATTAAATGAAATAAAATTTAAATATAATTTAATTTCAATTCCACATAATAAAATTAAATTAACAATTTGTGTATTTTTACTTAAAAACATTTGTTATATTTTTTTCATAATAAAATTAGATTAAATCATTTGCTTTAATTCAAATAATTTGATTAGATTCTTGTTGTTTCTTTGTTATATACAAACAGTGAGAGTGATTATTTTTTGTTTTTTACAATTGTGAATAAAAGGGGTTGTAAACTGATTATCATCAATGTGATCTTCATAAAACCAGACGTTTTGGTGTGCATACCATCATAAAACTAGATGTCTATTGGTCCGAAGCATTCAAGTGTGTCCAATGCCAAGGAGAAACATCAACAAAAACCTCAAAGAGATAATTCTTTGTCAATGTGAAAAGTATTTTTAATTTAACAATTTCATCATCCTACAGTGGAAAAATAATCATTAGCACAGAGAAGACATTCAGGACAAATGCCACTCCCTCCACAGACAGAAACAGTGGAGGTATAAAATGCCCAGACAGG
The DNA here is from genome assembly GCA_037177035.1 of Craterocephalus eyresii. Classification (NCBI taxonomy): domain Eukaryota; kingdom Metazoa; phylum Chordata; class Actinopteri; order Atheriniformes; family Atherinidae; genus Craterocephalus; species Craterocephalus eyresii. Next base: position 2,972,025 of record JBBBVT010000024.1, on the reverse strand, counting down.
CCTGTCACTTTCTCCCCCAACAACTTCATCAGAGTATGTAGAAATATACACCCTTAGTCTTTTTTTAACTGTATTTATCAGCTCTTTGTTACTATGGTTACAGACAGTCAAGACAGGCTAACGTGATGTCTGCCGACAAATTTGCAAGGCATCTGTCTCAGGCGTAATGTGTTGTTTACTAAATGCGATGATGTCATTTTGAATTTTAAAACATGTTTTGCAATTTCCTCTGATGCATTTACCACAATCCCAGTTAGAATAAAAAGTAAAATAAGTTTTAAAAAACTGCAATAAAACATGAATTAATAACAATTTATTAAAATACAAATACTGAATGAATTAAATAAATACATAAAAAATAAATTAATAAAATAAGTAAATTACATAAAATAAGATGACCGGAAGTGGTTTGTTGCTAATTTGTAACAGCAGGTGTCAAAGGGTTAATCCGCATTCATTTAATCTGAGATTCAGCTAATCTGATCTCTTCACTCAGTAGAAGTGGAGCCATTTGCTCCATTCCCCTTGATATCCGCCCTGCAGGTCGAAATCAGTGCGAGTAAAAGCCTGTCAGGCTCAATCACATCTCTGCCCAGTGTTTTAACACTAATCTAATTGCCTCACAATGGACACCTGCAGGAGCGCCAGCCAATCACGGACTCGCACAACTTACTCAGAGATGCACACACCCAGTACTTGGATGGAATGATCTCATCCTGAGACGGAGAGAATGATGTCAGACTTCAGATCAGGGCTCGATAGCTGCTGCTGCGCTATTGTAATTGTTTATGTTTTTACAAGCCACGAGGGTTTGCAGGCTGGAGAGGGCGTGGGCAGGAGTGTTCATGCATGCACACCCTGCAGGATACCGCAACACGAAGCAAAAAGGACCAAAAAAAAGAAAAGTAAAAATGTTGATTTTGTGCTTTTAGCATTTTTGATCAGCGTCACAAAAATCCGCAAACATGCATTTGTTTTATTTGAATTTATGTGAATCTTCCCAGAGATTTGTGTCCTCAGTGATTTATTTCTTCAAGGCAGAGTTAATTTGTCGTCTCTATCTCGGTTTCCTGCTGTATCCGTTTTCTCTTAAATGGGATTCTTTATCCTGCATCCCTACATTACTTTTCCTTCCCTCTGCTCCCAACCTTCCCCATGGGTGTTCCCCGTCTGCTCCCCTCTTCCTCTCTGTTGTGGTGCTGCCTCTCATCTTTGTTCTCCTTGCATCTCTCATATAATCTGTTTGATCTTCCCCCCCCTTCTTCCTGAATCTCCTCTACTTCTGCCTGCCCCCCTGTTTTCTCCCTCCCTCCTTTCCCCCTCTTCCTCTGGTGATCTCATTTCCAGGATGTGTGTGATGTCTAATGTCACACGTACATTTACCGTCACAAGGGTTGCCGTAGAGGAGAGGAGTAGAGAGAGGAGAGGAAGAGAGAGGAGAGGAAGAGAGAGGAGAGGAAGAGGCGACAGCGGGACACACCCTAATGCGACCTCGTGCATATCTGCGTCTCTCTTTCATCTGGTGGACAGCACAGTGACATCATGCAGGCGGTGTGAGCTGAATACGGGATCAAAGGCCGGCGACAGCTTCAGCATTCATCCTTTATCTTTAAACCAGATGTGAGCATAGGCTGACTTGGTATTAAAGTTGCAAAAGCAGCAACAAAAGCAGCGGTCACCCAAATGAATTTTGTTACTTTCTAACAGATTTGTGCTCACTCAGTAGACAGACGGCAGCATCACATTAAATTAACATATCTTTATTTTCATTAAGCACTTTATCTATTTTACTTCAAAGCTGCTTTAACTCTTGGAATCATAGATGTAACAATGTGATGGAAACCTTCCTCAGAGGTTTTGCTCAATGTTAACATGACAGCATCACACAGCTGCTGCATCCATGGTGAGAATCTCCCGTTCCACCACATCCCAAAGCTGGAATATTGGACTGAGATGTGGTGGCTGTG
>JBBBVT010000024.1:2909661-2930522 GCA_037177035.1 Craterocephalus eyresii | reverse complement strand
AGAAATGACAGGACAGAGTAGCAGGGGAGTGAAGTGAGGAGCAGAGAGAAAAGCGTCCGCCTCCGTTGAGAGCAGGACGTGAGCTCAGCAACAAAAGCAGAGAGGACAGATGTAGATGAGGGATAAATGGGAGGATATCACATCATGTATCTCCACTCTGGAGACACTGAAACAAAGCAGCCCTCTCTGACCTTGTCCTGAACTTGAAAATCAAAGCACATGATCCTCAAAGTTCAGCCTGATTGGAGCAGTTTTTCAGGTCACTGGTGATCCAGGTTTTTTTATTGAGAAAGAACCTCAATATACTTAACGGGGCGATGCTGTCCACATAGAAGCTGAAATACTCTGTCACACTCTCATTCATTAGCCTACATTGATCATCTCCATGTGGTTCCCAGAGCTTCCCAGTCCGTGGCCTCAAAACAAGACCATCTTCAGCTTCATTAGATCAGGTTTTAATATTATGATGATTGCTGCCGAAGGAGGAGTTTGATGGCGGTGGGAAGAACCAGGTTATAATCTGATCTTCCTATAGAAGAGCAGAGAAGATGAATGTGTTTTTAACATTTCAATACAATAATATAAAACAATAAATTATTTAAAGACACAGCTACATGTGGATTTGCCATAGCACCATTCCCAAAATCAATAAATTATAAAACTTTTTTTAATTGAAATTATTAAAATACGTTATGACTGAAATCTGCATGGTATCTTTTAACTTCTCTTGCTTTTAATCATTCTAATGACTTTATGTTTAAATTATTTTATTGTAAATCTTCCTGCATTTATGATTTTAATGTTTTACATAAAGCACTTAGAATTGTCTTGACACTGAAAATGTGCAATATAAAAATGAACTTGTTTTGCCTTGCCTTATAAATAAATAAATAGGAGAGAAAGGAAATATTAGCGTAGATATATAAGATATTAGGCTTTGATGTTGCATCGTGGAAAAACGTCTGTTATAATGTTTCATTATCATCATTTTAACTGTGGTTCTGGTGACTTTGGCCCCGCCCACTCCCCGCCGGGTCAGCTGTGTATACCGGGTTCCTCCCCGCCGCTGCCTCCCAAACATCTCTTAGCTGCAACATGCTGCTAACTTTGGTCTGCGTGCTTCATCTGGGAGGAGATCCTTTGGAAATAGGGGGCTTTTTAACTAGTAAATTAAAGAATATTGTTACAGAGACCCGCGAGCGTGGAAGATCAACAGGTGTCTCGACACGAGCAGGTGAGAAGATCTCGCTCTCTTTCTGTTGATGCAGAACCCTAAAATAAACCTTATGGGACAGGATTTCATGCATGCGACCGATCCTGCTTTCCGATTCGACCTTGGATGATCCAATAAAAGTAAAAATTAATATTTTTACTTGCTGAAGGTGCCAAACCTCACTCACAGGTTTCACCTGGTTTGTTAAAACCTTCGGCTGAAACTGTTCCACCTTCATGGATTTCATCCTGTCAGGGTCTGAAGTGTGCTGTGAGGATGTTTTGGTGGCAGTAAAGATCAATGTGAGAAGAGCTGAAGGCGCAACCTGTAGGAGTGGATACAGGCATGCTTAGGCATTTTGTGACTCAAAGGTTTACATTCTTCCAGTGCAATGTTTTCAGGTTTGACCACATCCCTGCTTCTGTTTGCTTCCTACTTTGACACAGGCTTTCTTTGTGTGGTTAGTTATTTATTGTGTCACTGTGTAGAAAACAAGCTTTTAACCCCTAAAGTTCTGTAACATTAAGCCTTGTGAAGAAGTGATGTGGAGAACTGCTCCTGCATTATCTCAGGATGTGAAAACCAGTATTGGCTTGTTAATCTATCAGTGTGAAAGCCACTGTATGCGTCTGAGTGGTTTGTATGAGAGTTTTCTCATAAAGTTAGCAGAATGCACATTTTTATGAGATTCTTTTTAAAGAAAACAGCTTTTGATGCAGTTCATGAACGTAAACCAGGATTTGTGTTTGAAAGCACATGGCCAATGGGATGGGTGCTTTGCGGTGTCGTGATGTAGTGATGCCAATATGTATGAAATGACAGTATGTACGCAAGAAGACTTCTTTTTCACAGATTACATTTGAAAAGATTTGCAGCTTCAGAATACTTCAAATTAAGAAAAACTCAGAAAATTTGCATATTTCTTGAAATTAAAATGAAGGGTTTTAAATTACATTTTCCAGGACCTATATATATATATATATATATATATATATATATATATATATATAAACGTTACAGATGTTTTTTCTGCTTTTATTTTGTTTGAATGTCTTGTGAAAAATACAGGCATGGACAAAACTGCCAAACATTTTTTCAAAAACATTTATTAACTAGATGTCACCTTTGTTCTTTTCTTCACCTTTTAGGACAAAAATGTTCCAGTATTTCACAATAAATTAATCGGACATTTTTTGATGTAATAGTTCATTCCTTCTGTTAGGAAGGCTTCATTTTCTAGGTGAGTGGTAACATTTAGGTGTGGCCGTGCCTAACAACAGCCTAGATCTTTCTGTTGATAGATTATCTTAAATATGCCGTTTCCATTATTATGACAAATATATATAACAAAAATGATGATGCAGGTTTGTTTACAAGGCAATGCCAAGACTGTACTGGTGCATACAGATATAGATGTACATTTAGTAGTTCTCACAATGCATCATTTAGGTCACTGTAACATAAAACAACACTTTTCTTTGAGAAGTGGTCATTCTAGGGGCCTTCTGATTGGTCAACATTTCTATATTTCTATATTACCACATTCTGGTTTGACGAGCTCCTGACAACATTTCAATCGCATCTGAGCATTTGCATGTGGATTTTGTGATGCAATCCCATGCGGATGTTAGGTTTTTGGAAAGGTATGAGGGTGAAAACTCAGGTTGCACAATACCCCCGCACTTGTGGACTTGGCCTTCAGACCTTTTATTGTACTTTATCCTGAGTCAAGCTTCATAGCTGGTTCACAGTGCAGGCTGATGCTTTTTAAGGCCAAGATGTTTGTTGTTTGTCTCTTTGCATTCACACAGGCAACCATTTTGCCTTGAGCTTAATTATTCACATTAACTAATGTATTAACACATTCTTTGGAGGATTCCACCATGCATGTTATGAAGCTCAGACTGAATTAAGTTGAGTATTTAGAGGGTGTAAAAGTAATGATAAACTTTGTTAGCTTTTGGTTACTTTTAGATCAAATTGTCTGAGCTATCTACCTTTTTCACCACTGTCGACCCCTTGACCTTAAATCTGGTCAAACTGGTCCTTACCCAACCAGTTATTAATGGATTGTGGATGACAAATGACGCCTCAAACAAGGTAGCCAGTAAAAACATTCATGTATGTAATAAGAAGCAATAACATTCATGGCCTTACACGACATGAAAATGGTGGCATCATATGTAGAGACTTTATTAAAAAACATGTTCTTTACAAACACCTGCTGGATTTCGAGCAGGAACCTCTGCGCTAACTGTCCTATCATCTCTTACAGGCTGTTCTGTCCAGCAGAAGTCATGTCGGCTGACGTCCTGCAGCGGCTCAGAACCTTAACGCTGAGCATAAAGCACCTCAGTCGCCTGCCTCACTTCTCAGACCTCATCCCTTCCTCGCTGCCATCGCCCCGCCCCACCGTCGCTGCCTCTGAGGTCCAAGTCCTGTTCAGAGAGCCCTACATCCTGTCAGGCTACCGTCCAACCCATCAGGACTGGCGCTGCTACTTCCTCAGCCTCTTTCAGCGACACAATGAATCCCTGAACGTGTGGACTCACTTGCTGGCGGGTCCCGTGCTGCTGCTCCGCTGGTGGGCCAACGCAGGCGCCCTGGGGTACTCCCTGGATGCAGCCTCTCTACCTCTCAGCCTTTTCATGGTGTCCTCCCTCACATATTTGTGCCTAAGTGCGACGGCTCACCTGCTACAGTCCCGCTCGGAGCACGCACACTACTTCTTCTTCTTCATGGACTATGTGGGCGTGGCCGTCTATCAGTATGGATGCTCGCTTGGCCATTACTTCTACACATCGGAGCCATCATGGAGAGAAAGCATCGGGTTGTACTTTCTACCTGGAGCCGCCTTCTTCGCGTGGCTCTCCTGTGCGGGTTGCTGCTTCGCCAAGTCCAGGTACAGACGGCCATATCCGCTCCAGCGTAAAATCTGCCAGCTGATCCCGACCGGCCTGGCCTATGTGCTGGATATCAGCCCCGTTGCCCACCGCCTACTCACCGTTTTATGGAGCCAGGAAGCCTCTCTTCCCTTTCATGCCCTGCAGATTGCCTCCTTTCTATTGGCTGCCTTTTTCTTTTCTTGCCCCATTCCTGAGCGCTTCTTTCCAGGCTGCTGTGACTTTGTGGGCCAAGGTCACCAGGTCTTCCACATCTTTCTGTCCCTGTGCACCATGTTCCAGCTGGAGGCGCTGTTTATGGACTACGCCAGGCGGCGAGACGCCGTGGTGGAGTTATTTGGAGTGAGGCAGCTGTGGTGGGCTTGTGTGACCTTCCCTGCTCTATGCATGTGCTGCATCTTGACTGCATTCATCGCAATGAGGCACATTAACAAGGTACTGCAGACGAAACAAGAGAGAAACGAATGACAACTTTGCCTTTGAAGAGAAAATGATAATACGGAAAATTGAATCCACCCATTAATTTATTCATTTATTCTAGAGTTTGTGATTCTGTGAAGATTAATGTGATTAATTTGTGTGATTAATTTAACAAGCCGAATAAAACAGAGTGAAACATTTTTGGTCAGCTAAAATCATTGAGTCTTGTGAAAATTCCTGAGGGTTTAACTGCTGAAGCAAGAATGAAATATTTGGCTCAGTCAGGTTTTCCACAGTGATTCACCCTCATGTGCAACCGGCATTGTTGACAGGCTGATTTGCAGAGATTGCTAAGGGATGAAGCTAAAATGAATGAGTTTGTCTTTACTAATGTAATATCTAACAAATGTTCTGCACATAGTTGTACACATAATTATCTTATATCCATTTCATTCAGCCGTACAGCGTCAGCATGGGACTGGGGAATATGCATGCTGTCACTGGGTGGGAGGTAGGAAACATGCTGGACAGGTTGCCAGGCTGCCTATCCTCATTAATGAAGATAAACTTGAAGCAATACTCCACATCTGCTTCTCCAGCTTTAAAACTGGATATTTCAGTTTATTACACAGACTTGTTGCTTTCCACATGGAAACAAACAAGCTACATTCCTTTGCAATGTCTAACTAATATTATTCATTCAGGCAATGTGGGCTAAAAAAGCTTCCCCTACAAGGATGCTCATTCAGTTCAGAGGACTGAAAATGTCACATAAACATGACATGGAAGGCCTCCATCCATTTAATGCCTTGGAAGAAAAGTCCTTCCCTATCTCATCCTGTTGGTCCAGTAACTCTGACAGCCATTTGTTGTCATTATGCAGCATAGTTACATTTTATTCACCAGAAATTAACAAGAAAAAACATTTAACAATAATATCACCATTCAATCAAAAGAATAATCCCTACCAAAGTTGTCTAGTCACTACCAAAACATTTTTTTTCAATACCAAGCAATATTTCATGTTGATTGGTGTTTAGGTGTAGGTCTAAAATTCTGAGCACAAAATAATCACATTTTGCAATTTTACAAATAAACATGATATGAAGATTTTATCAGACCCTAAATAGGTAAAATAAAATATTTTTTAAAAAATAATTCAAATCTATTGTCCTGTAACGTTATGTTAAAAAATAGCCTGTAAATGGATACATAAAAAGAAAAAATACTAATTAAGAACTATGATTTTTATTCCGAATGAAAGTAATATTGTTGGTAGTGGGAAAAGTTGGCCATTAAAGTAATTAAGACATAGTCTAAAGAAAACAAAATTAGAATTGATTTTGCCAGTAACGTATCCCTTAGAGTCTCCTCTGACCTCTGACATCAACAGGACATTCTGGTCCAGGCACCTTCTGTTCACTGGATATTTTCTCTTCTTCAGACCGTTCTCTGTAAACCCTACAGATGGTTGCTGGTGGAAATCCCAGTGACACTCAGACCAACAACCATGGCCTGATCAGAGCATTTTAATCTCCTTTCTTACTCATTCTGATGCTCAGATTGAACTTTATCAAGTCGTCCTCACCATGTCTGCGTGACTAGATGCATTGAACTCTTTTCTTCTTCAGAAATGGAAACCTGCAATCTGCATGACTGTCATCTTGTCATTCAGCACATGTGATGTGAGGAGTTGTTCAGTTCTTATCTCCACACCTTAAAAAGAGCATTTCTGCGTCCTGCAGTTTGGAATCTCACTGAAGACGGCTAAATATCCTGCCCAGCCCACCTCACTGGGAACAGCTGGTTCACAGCCAGAGTCAAAGAGCAAATCTGGATTATAGTTTTCACCAAACTGGGCCAGCCGGATAGCGCGATTTAGGTGAACAAAGAGGGTCATTTAATGGTTTGGCAGGAGGCGCATGGAGACAAGTTGGCTGAACAGTGAAGCGTGTGGTTAATGTAGGTAAAAAAAGAAAACACATAATAATACTCTCTGCTGAGATATACAACATAAACGTCATATTTTGTTTTTTTGGCTACTCTGATGAATTTCCAGACTAACCCTAAGACCAGTTATTGGTAGATTTACTCCAGCAATGACAGGAAAATGGGGAAAAAAACCTGGAATTTCTTGGCACATACCTGTAACATGATTTACGCTGCCACACACACACATTGATCGTGTTGACCTTGTTTGTACATATCAAGCAGCTGAGCTTGATATGTACTATGTGGTTATGCTATGTGTCTATGTGGTTTTACCTGCTCTCTGCGGGGTCAGACATTCTGCATTGTAGCCATGCTGAAGTGGTAACCACACCTTCAAGTGAATTCCCCACAGACAGTTTCAGTACGGCCCGGTATCAGGGCATGAGTAAGCGCTTAACTTAAAGAAAACCATTGTTATGGTAACATCTGTTTGCAAATCTTACTGTTAGCAGATGGAAAGAAAAAACTGTATTTAGAGTTCAAGACTCAATTGTGAATTTTCACTTCCCCTCCTCATTACGTTTCTGACTGGTATTTCCGTGGACTTCATATCCCATCATGTATTTACAGTCAGATTCCACCTTCTGCTGGTAGCCAGATGTTTTTACCCTCTGCAAAGAGCTTGTCGCTGGTGTTTGTAATTCAATTTAATATAGAAAGACGTTTTTTTTAACTCTTACTAAGTGAGCATGTTTCCTGTGGCAGATTTGACAATTCAATTCTTCCTCTGTTGTACTTCATGAACTGAGCCCAGTGGGTTCAAACACACCTGCAGTGATCCCCACTTCCTCTGCAGGGTTAAACAAACAGGAATTATTTCTTCATTGAATTTTTGTGCACACAAATTGTGCTTCCAATTATAATGCAACAAATATTTGAAATCATCAGTGAGCTGGTTTCCTGTCCCTTATAATGGCTGGGGACCTATAGATTTTGCTTTTTGCCCCTGAACAAACCTCATGTGGATCCAGGCAAAGGGAAGAAATGAAAGCTGCTGCGAGGTATGGATTGGCTTTCATGTGGGGTTCCAACAGATGATTATGTCAGTGTGGGGCTGTTAAACAAGTTTTGGACATGATTGTTATTACGATGTGGGTGTGTGTTAAGATTTATGGGTGTTGAGATGTGCAGATGTGTGTGTTGGGGTGCAACGATGCAAGACTTCATTTTACAGCCAAAAAATGCTGATTTGCTTTTGTGCAAGGACTTTGATAACAATATATTTGTATATTCATTTGAGAGATATGCTGGAGCTATGAAAGCATTCGTATGATGGAAAGCAAGCACTTATCCAGTATAATTTACTTTACAGTGACTGTGCCCAGGCACCCACTGATGCCGGAAATGTTCCTGAAATCAGCGTTTTTCAACACAACAAATGCTCCAAGTAACGGCTGATCGGACTCCGGTTCGTATCCAGATGGCCGGCTACTGAGTCCGTGGCTCCTCTTTTGATCCACATCCATCCTGAGGACCTCTCTGCCAGATTGCTGCAGTGTGGAAGCCTCTCCTCTTCCTCTCTGCTTTGATGTCCATATCACTGAGAGCGCTGGCCATGGAAAGGCCGGCGAATCACAGATGTCCTTGTTTTTGTGTTGTGTGTTGTCACCAGGTGTGTTTAGTCTTCTCTCAGGTTTATATGGGTTGATTCTTTCCGTCATTTGTTTCAAAATGACTTTTGATTTCCCATCCAGGTTTATGATTATCTTTCTGCAGAAGAATTCTCCACCTTTTGTTTTTATGGGATCTTCCTTTTAATAAAACACTAAAGGCAACCCTCATTTGGAGCTACGGACATCTTTATTTTACAAAATCACCACCAGGCTGAGACACCTTACCCTTTCACCAAGCTTGAGCTACTGATCCACTCAGTTCTCAAGTGGGGCTGCCAGACAAACTCAGTGGTCTCAGACACGAGGTTCATGTTTGATATTGCAGATCTCTTGACTGGAGGTACTCTGCTAAGGGTTGGTTGGGGCATTTTGGTCCACTCAGGTCTGAGATCGATGACTTCATTGATTGAATCTGAACTGATTGCTCTTGTTACTAAGTAAGCACTGTTGGTTGGTGACTACATTTAATCTTTAATATAAAATATTAAGAAGTATTGGCTGACTTTCCAGGAGTCAACCAAAGCTGCTTTCATCTTGACAGTTCTTCAGCCGCTCTTCCCAGCTGATTTGCAGGTTCTCATCACTTCTCCTGATGCTGAATTTCACTGTACAACTCCTTTCCTGTGATAATGTGAAGAGATGAAATAACTGATAATTACTCCCACCAGTCGACCGGAGCTGGTTTACAGCTTTGTCCACCCTTGTTAATACATTAACATAAGTTTTTATGAGCATTTTTATCGGTATATGTAAATAAAGGAAACTGGAAAATTTACCATGGGGAAATGTCACATTTTTGGTTCTTATTGGTAACAGAATCAGTTGAAGGAAGAAGTTCTGAAGGAAAAGAGTGGATCTAGCCCGGTAGCCTGAGGGTATAATACAAAGCAAAGCATGTGACCCCCAATATTCATTTACTGGTGTTGGTGACCCTCCCTTCTATGATGACTGTTATTCATTATATATCATCCTGCAGGATCCTCTAAATATAAGACTTGAAAAATGTCTGTCTTCATAATTAGGGAAAGGCTTTGAAATTAAAGTGTTACATTTAGATTTATCTCTTCATTAATGATTTAATTTTGACACCTATGATACAAATCTCACATTTATTAGGTAAATATAGGTTTTATATATATGTTTCACAATTAAATGGTGACCCCCTGAAATGATCTGTGGTCCCGACCCACACTTTTGGAACCACTGCTCTAGAAGCATGTTTGGTTGACACATTTATAAGATCTGAGTTGGACCGCTCTCCACCTACCGGGAAACTCCTCTAAACTGTTCATTACTTTCATAAGTAAAACGCTTCATCTTCTAAAATCAGTCGCAACAAATTCTTCACCATGTAGATCTGAAACTGTAATGCCGAAGCACAGAAATCCTGCTTCACCAGGCATGCGCTGCATCCAGCTCTAAGCTCTGAAATCTGCAGCAGAACAGAGATCCTTTTTTTCCCTGTAATACCTCTCTTGTGAGAGTAATTTCACCGCCGGATTCTTATCAGATCAGGATGGAGAAACTATGTCAACAGTGCCATTTTAGATGATTTCCATCAATATTTCTCGTGTATTAAACTAACGGCATATAGAGGAATTAGTATCTGCTTTAGAGGACAATGTTGTGCAATGATCTTCTTTAACGCAGCATTAATGTTAATGAAAAGGTGGAAATATCAACAAAGCATGGGAACCAGATAAAAAGAAAGATAAACAGCATGTTTAAAATGTGGAAAGACTGGAAAATAAAATTCCTTTCTGCCTGCAATGAGCTGAATATTTTCTGCAATAAAACAAACTTCTGCTAGAGGGGGGTGTTGTTTGCATAACAGAATCAGTCCTGAATAACCATTTCCTCCACAGAAAGCTGCAGCATTCACATGAACTTACATCAGAAGTTGAGCACTGTCACAGGTTAGCCTCAAACATGAGGTCTGAGTCAGTTTTAAGCTGCTTCTTTAAATGATTTCTTAGTTATTCCACACATCAGCCAACAACCTGGTCATTGTGCCAGGCTGGTTAAAAATGTGCATTGGTGCATTCCTGGAGGCCACAGGCATGTCAGGTGCAGAGGCTCTCAGGTGGGGATGCATTCAGATGTGATAAACAAGACAATGAGCCACCTACGGGCTGTGTCAACACCTCCCTCATAACAGGCGGGATGCCAGTGAAGGGAGTCCCTCCCTAACTTGCCTGAACGCTGAGAGGCACATAAAGCAAGAAGCAGCTGATTGACTGACACCCGTTGGTGACAGAGCAACATCGGAGCTACAGCACAGCCAGCCAGCACAACGTAAGTTTTGATATTTTAGATGTATTTCTAGTTTGTTAAAGAATCTCTTCATTGGATTATCGGTCTTTAGAGTAAGATATATAATAGTTGGGGAAATGCATTGTGTTTTTGGATATCTTGGCTTCGGCATGACGCTCGTATTTGTTTATTCCCAGCAGAGCACGATGGCTCCAGTAGGAATGGTTGGAGTTATGAGTTGGTTTTCCTCTCCAGAGGTTGGAATCGTCTCCTTAGTAGTTTTCCTTGTCCTTAGCATCACTCTTCTCGCCCTTTGCACAAAGTGTCACAGGTAAGTGGTGCCTAAAAGTCTGTTTACTCCAGTACATCATCAGATAAGCTGTACTACATCAATTACTGCCTGTCACACCAAGGACTTCAGACATGAGGAGCCATGCCACCAAACTTATGAGTAATTGTGACGTACGTTTCCACCCAGTTGAAAACAAGTTTCTCTTGTTTGGAGTGGGTCACTTGTCTTCATCTGACTCATTTTTCGGTTTCTGGAAGGCTTTAATAACTATTCATCACTCCCTGAGAGCGCAGCCCAGAGACTTGTTAGACCCGACAGGCAGTTTCTGATGCAGGGCGTTGCCCTGAAGAGGACGAGGAGGTGAAGTGCAGCCCCGTATCGTTTTATAGCAGAAGCAGTGGAGCCAAATGAGGCAGGCTCAGATCAATAAGCCTCAAACCTAATGGTTTCGTTTAAATCTTTATGTGAAAATTCCCATACGTGTGCAATTTTGAGGCTTGTTTTCATATGCATCAGTGTGTGCACCTGTTTGTCAGCACACTGAACTTACCAGTGAGAGTGACACAGAGGAAGTGGGAGGCTTATCTCCTGCAGTCTGTCCCTGCACATTCCAGGGCTTGTTTGTCACCCATAGGAATGAAAACCATGATCAGACTATAGTGACAGATTGGAGTAATTACTCATAACTCAGAGGATTGTCTGTAGATTTAAAAGAGGGAAGTGCACCGGTGCCAGCATGTGTTGATTTTTCTCAGAGAAAAGCTTTAGTGCCTTGCTCCACACAAGCAATCTGATTTATCATCTTAGACGTCAGAAGGAGAAGTGATGAGGCATCAATACTTACAATTAACATAAACTTTGATGATATTCAGCACCTGGAGTCAGGAAATAAACCAGAGAGGCACAGGGGATTAGGAAACACATCACGTTTTATTTATAAAAGAATAATAATAATTGTATTTTTTATGATATTGTAATTTTTGGGCCCAAAAAGATGAACTGAACAAAATCTGAACATTATGAAAGTTTAGAATTACTTATTTTTCAACTTTTTCCTCTCCTCCTTTTGCTCACATAATGCTATGGTTAGGGATGCACCGAAACCAATACCAGTACCGCTCTTAAGTACTTGTTCTAGTACTCGTTCAAGTTGATTGATACTTGGAAACAATCCCAATTTATTATGCACAATGTTTTTTTTCACTTGATATTTTAGTTTTGTTGTCTTCCAATTAATTAGATTTTTTTTTGTTCTTGTGAAAGTATCAGTATCGTTACTCGGTATCGGCAAGTACTCGGATTCAAGTATCTGTATGGTATCGGTTTGGCAAAAAGTGGTATTGTTGCATCCGTAGTTATGGTCAGAGTCTTTGCTTGCATGTGGTTGCCAGCATGGCGTGCCCATTAAACAAAAGTCTTGTTCCTATTGAAGATTTGAATCTTCCCAACGGGAGTCAGTTCTTTTCATGTGCTACAAAGAATCAGCTCTAAAAACCAGCTCATTTGCATCAACATAACCCTGTTTCTATGGTGATCCAGGTAACTCCCAAAGAAACCTCCCAGGAACTGGTAACTCAAAGAAAAGTACATTAAACAAATGCAAACAAGTGATCTGATGACGGGCTGAAGCCATTGTCAATATGTCGAGCCATTACAACCAGTTATTTCAACCATTGACACCAAGTCCTATTCAACAGCTCAGCTGGGAGCTCTGCTGGTTATTCCTCTACCAGCAGCAGTCCTCTACCAGGGATGTCAGACTGGTCAGGCACGTTTTAGATGTTTCCCTGCTTCAACACACCTGATATTAACAGATGGTTGAACCATTTTGAGACCGAGCGTCCTCACACAGAGACATCACATATTTGCACCATATTACTAAATTCTGTGTAACTGGAACCTGTGAAATACATACTGCAATCTGGTTGTGTCAGAGGAGAGTTTTTGTTATTCAATTTAAGATTGTTTTTATATCTAAATAGAATACAATAAAATACCAATAATCATAAAAATTAGGATAATCCAAAGATCATAAATGTCTGTTTATTGGTCCTTCCTAATCCCAACAGCTAGAGGAATTCTCTAATGAAAGTCAAAGTAAAGCTCAGGGTCTCAGTTGTAGTTGGAACCAACCCATTTTGATCCAGAAACATGAAGCAGGGAAACATCTAAAACCTGGGGACTGGAAGTGGACATCTCTGTCCAACACTGATTATACTGATCACAGCAGATTCAAAATGCTTCCAAACTGCTGAAGTTCATCCTCTTTTTGTTGGCTCAGTTTTTGAGATAAACTGCTGCTAATGATCCTCAGCATCACCTCAGATAACGAAGAACAATTTATTTCTGCCGACTTACACGGAAATGGACACAGGGCACATTTAGAGACATCGGAGCTTCAGTGTCACGTGTAATATCAACCAAACTGACAACAATATGCTCTTAGAAATGGGATGAAAAAGACTGACTGTCTCTGTTCGTGCATCTAATTTTAAACTTAAATTTTAAACTGTGTGATGGCAGCATGTGCCATCACACAGCATAGACCTTTTCAATCCAGTTACATTTGTCAGGTGTAAGCACAAACCTCCTCCCATCTTAATTCAGTTCTTTCTTTGACCACTTCCTGTCCTGGACGATCTCTGTTCTGCAGGTTTTTGCCCTAATTCAAATTAAATGGAAATCTGCTACAGCTTGTCAAGTTCTGGACAAGTCTGTTAATTATCTCTTAAGTTTAATCAGGTATGTTGAAGCAGGGCAACATCTAAAACTACGTAAGATACAAGATAGTGGTCCTCCAGGAAATCCATGGAGGTGAAAACATTTAAACTGAATTTATAAGAACTCTCTGTATGACAAACTAAACACATTAACATTAGGTTTGCAATACAGAAACTTTTTCAGAAAATACCC
This sequence comes from Craterocephalus eyresii, assembly GCA_037177035.1. Taxonomy (NCBI): domain Eukaryota; kingdom Metazoa; phylum Chordata; class Actinopteri; order Atheriniformes; family Atherinidae; genus Craterocephalus; species Craterocephalus eyresii. The sequence continues at coordinate 2,916,923 of JBBBVT010000024.1, read as the reverse complement.
CACAATGGTACATTCATTCTTCCCCTCATACATTCTTATCACGAGATTTCAGAGGCTTTATTATAAATGTCCTCTCAAAATTTAAAAAAGGAACTAGCTTTGCTACAAAATGTGCTCACAACCAATTTCCTGTCCTCATGTTTATCTCCATAAATCACAGCTAGTATAGCAGGATAAATTAAATGGATAGTTTCCTTTCACAGAGGAGGATCCAGTCACACCGATGCTCCTTTCGTTACAGAATTTGAGCAGGTCTCCTCATGCTGCCACTCAAATACTTCCAGGTTGATTCCCAGAGTTATGAATCTTTCCAGGCAGAGAGGATTCATCAAACTGAGCCTGAAGTTAAGATCCAGTCAAAACTCGAGCCATTTAAAGAAGTGGAAGCTGTCACAACATTGTCAAATCCTGGTCTAAACTCTTGTGAAAGAAAGACTCGTGGCTTCTATCGAGTCTCAAGGCAAGTCTGGCCCATGCAAGTCTGAGAAAGGTCATGTCAAAGCAAGTCAAGATCAATTTCAAAAAGTCACATTTCAAGTCAATTTCAAACATGTCGGACAAGGATGAAATCCATCATATGTGGCTAGAGACAGTTTGTTCCACCAGAACTTTCCAGCCAGAAGCACTGACTGAGACTCTGGTCTTAGATGACTGTTGACATGAATGGGAACACACTCGTCTCTGCATTGCAAATAGCTGTGATGAAGTGCCAATAGCTGTTATAGATACATATTTATCAGAAAGCATGAACAATGGTGGATAAGAGCCAAACATGACAAAGATGTGAGCCATGAATCAACATTTTGTGTCTTAAAAGACCTTTTTTTCCTCATTTACATGTTGAGCATGTTGTACATAACCTCGGATGGCCTTTCATTTTACTCTCTTCACATTCACAGGGGCAGCAACAACGCCTATGATGTGAGCGGAGCCACGGTATGAACTCCCACCTTCCTCTCTCTCTGTTTTCAGGTCTTAATATAAAATGTCTTAAACTCCATCTCTGTATTCATTCAAAGGAGGACTCCATTAATGCAACTGCATAAATGTGTAAATATAGCATGGAGTCTTTATTGCAGTTCATTAGCTACTAATTAAGAGCAATTACCGGCAAATGATAAGTAATCAGTCAGAAGTTAGGTTGTGAGACCGGAGCTGCTGCTGTCCTCATTAAATCCGAACCATAAAAACTCATTACAAAGTTAAAATAGATTGCCCCATCAATAAAAATGTCTAACTGTGTGAGGTTCAGGTCGAAGCATTGGGACAGTTTAGGTCAAATCAATAAAAAGTAATAAGTTTGTGTTGATATTACACTAAAATTTGTTTCTGAAAAAATAATTAGATCTAATTACACATCCAGGAGAAAAAGACAGATGAGACTATGCAGATGCATTTACACCGTCTGCATAAACGGGGTCAAATGTATTACATAGATACACTCACTGGCTACTACAACATGCAAAACCTCCGAGGAAGGTTTCCCTACCTTGCTGGATCTGTGACACTAACTATTAAAGCAGCTCTGAAGGAAAACAAATTTCCCACCTACTACTAGTAAGAAGTACCTAATCAAATGGCCAGTGATTGCAGAGTTCAAGCAAACGGACAGATTTTTTTCAAGTTTTCAGGTAAAATATCGCTGATTCAGTTTAGTGAAAGCTTTAGAAACTGGAGGCTTGAAATGAGTTCAGATTTACGCAAGTGGAATAGTTAAAGTGTAATTTCACAGAAAGAGGAAAGAGCCACTTGTGTGCTTTTAAAAAACAAACAAAAAATTGTATTGTGTTTCACTTCTACCCCCTGATACTGCAGGATCTGACCTGCAGCTGTCGTTGTCAGGAGATTATTGGCTACTCTGTTCCTGCAAATATGCAAATATTATAAGAATCAATGAAACAATTAGACCAATAAAAATGGAACTAAGAGGAAATAATTCATTAATGTCACAAGATGGCAACCTAAAGTAGCGTAACAAGTAAATTTTGATCAAGGAAGAATAATCCAGACGGGTACGAGCACACCTTTACTGGTGAGACGCTGATGATAACAGCAACAGGAAAATGTGATCACAGCCGCTCTGAGATGTAAAAACAATTCCAGTGATGATTGTGAAGAGTTGCCCTGGTTGTTGTTGCTTCTTGTTCTGTGATGTTTGTAAGTTTTAAAAGTATCGGTGCACACTTAATATTAATCTGATTTATAAATGTTCAATTATTTCTGACACATGTCGGTAAGAAGCTCTAAGAGCAAAACAAATAGACAAAACTCAAAATTTGGACGAAGAAGAAAATTTTTCAACCCTTTTCAGGGTTCCTACACGTTTGAAATTTGGAAACACTTTTTCCAGACCCAAATCAAGACCCAAGTCAAGACTTAAAAACAAATAAAGAGGAATTTCTTAAAATTTATGTGTTTCATCAAAATAAATCATGGAATTAATTCCTTTTTCTCATTCAGTGCTGCCAGATCTGATTGAGCGAAGCTTCTGTAGCTTTTAAGAGAAGCAGACTTGTCTCTGTAAAATCCGAAAAGCCACAGTAACTAAGCACACAATGGACTGGATATCAGTTTGATGAGTATCAGTATCTGTAATAAAGCTTATAACGAACTTCCCTATGCTTCAGACTTCAGACTTTTATTTATCCCACATCGGGACAATTGAATTGTCACAGTAGCATGGATAAAAAATACACCAATAAAATAAAAACTAGTACAATAGATCTATGAAGATACAGTAAAAACAAGTTTACAGGATAAAAGAAAGTGGCAATGTACATTATGTACAGGTACTTTAATGGTGATTGCACATGAGGTAGCTGCTTAGTGGTGCTATAGTACGTGTTGTGTGTGTTGTACAGTCTGACAGCTGTTGGGATGAATGACCTGCAGTAAACACACGGATGCATTCATCCTGGACTGTCTTTGTTTGATTAGCTGCAGTGGTAACTTAGAAAGAGCTGCTGTCACACTGATCAGAGTAAAAAGTCCTTGCATAAATGAATATGAATAAGTATGAGTAAATATATGACTAAATGTATTGACAAAGTGAGTCATATATGATTTTCAATTCGTCCAGAAACATGAATATTTTTGCGTAGAATAGTTTTCATTTTCCATAAAACCTGGAAATTTAATAATATCAAATTCCATACTTAAGTAGGTCCATGAACTCTGCTTTTTAATCCATTAGTTGCTGTAGTCCCTTATTAGCGCCTCAGTGTGAGACATTGCTATTGTTGACAGGTTTCTGTAAAAAAAGAAACTAGCTTTGTCCATTTTCATTAAAATTAGTACCTTTGTTGCCAAACTGAATTAGAATTGGATTAAAGAGCTGAGTTTCAGAGGTTTTAGTTTCAGTACAATGGTTTTCCATTCAAACAGTCTCACATTACAATACTCTGCTATTGTTCGGGTATGGCTTCAGTTCTGCTCAGCATAGACAGGAACACAACACCTGGGTGGTCAGACAGATATTTGGATACAGGTGCTGTAATCAGACTGCAACAGTGGACAGGCTTACTGTTTCATTCTCTGTAATCCAAACACATTCACTGACAAATATAATGTTTCACTTTAAAGTAATGACTACTTATTAACTAAAAGAAATACTGTATGTTAATATTATTCCAAAATGTATTCATAACGAGCAATTAGACAACTAATTGCTCATTTTAAGTCCTGTTGTTTTGGGCTAATGTCTGGAGATCAGGCAAAACTTTGAAACCTACTTGATTATCAAAGTCAAGATTATGAAAAGGTCTGGGTCAACACAGTGTAATGTCATGTATTCATAGCGGCCATGTTTACATGAGAGTTTTATTTCTATTTTTATTCGGAGTAACAATCGAATCCACTTTAAAGAGATTTTAAAATAACCATGTAAATATCTAATTAAAGTAATTGTCTGGTTTATTCTCATTTTAGATCCAAATTGAATAATTATTCTATCATATATGTGCATTTCATTCAAAGTTATTTCTGAACATTTTCCACGAGCTTGATCCCTTGTCCTGTCGCAATGGTGCAGAAATTCTGCACCGGCCTACACCTGAAGTAGTATTCTAGTGTCGAGGTGCTGCTTCTAAACTAGAATCAAAACTGTGTTTATCGTTTGGTCTTTCATGTTTTGGCAAAAATTAATCGACGCTGGAAGTGGAGTTTGACTATTTCAGGTTCACTTCCGCCCCCTATACTACCCTTCCCAACCCCCAGATCTTAAGCAGAGTTGAAACATGAATAATCGTGTTTTCTATGTGACTTTCAATTCAAAATTACCATTTTCATGTAAACCCAAATGAGAATACGTAAATTACCTTTTTATTTCATTCGGAATAATCAATTCTGAATATAGAAAAAGTCATGTAGCCAACTGATTAAGGATGGTCAACTTTTCCATAAACCTCTTTGTTGTTCTCTTTAGCACAGTGATGGAGCAGGAGCCAATGGGAGCTCTGGCACTAAGACTGCAGCATCCGCTGGTAAGTTTTCTACAAAATTTCCAATAAATAGTGGTGATAAAGATTTCACTATATAAGTCTCATCTAAAATTTCCAGAACCGGAGACTGCAGTCTACTCGACATGGCGAAACCACAGAAACATGCCTCCAAACACATTAGAGAGGCCTGGAACAAGCAACTAAGAAGCCAGCGGCACTCACCTCACAGTCACATAACAAACACAAAGAAAACCTTGTTTCTAAGGCAACGAGTCAGAAGGATTGTGTTATTATGCTCAACAACCCACTGTAGGACACTAGTTTTCCAAACTTGAAACTGGAAATACAAAGGAGGTTTGGAGAAGAAGCTGGTCCTTTCTTCTACCAGCTTCAGCTTCCATCCACATCTTCAACACATAATGACACATATTCATTCATCTGAGTACACTTCAATAAATATGGTGCGTTCGATTTACACATGGGAATTGGATTTTTTGAGTTCTCAGTCAGAAATTTAACACGCAAACTTCCTAAGGTTAGATATCTGACTTTGGAAGTCAGGGAAGTCTTACTGGTTCCGACTGCGCTCATTAAAGATGGCTGCTAATTCTCAGATCTGATATCCGACTCCAGTCAAATCGAATGCACCGAATGCACTGATTTATCTAAGAAGGACTTTTCATCTGCTCTTTCATATATTTACCTATGTAGCTAACACTCTGATCATATTCACCTCATGTCTGGTGATAGAAGTAGCAGTTTAGTTCTGATTTCCCGTCTATGAGCTGATTATTCAAAGCAATAATTACTTGTTTTGCGTTAAATATGTTGAGTTTTTAAACAGCTGTGAATGTGAACATGGGACAACCTGCTGCCCTCAGGATGCAGATTAATTGAGAAATAATTAGTATCAGAGGCTAATAATTATATGACAATGCTGAAAAATATACCTTATATTTGTCTGTTGATTTTTATATGAACCAACATAGTTTTTCAGCTGAAGTCACCTTGTACGGGTTTGCCTCAAAATCCCATCAGTCCCAATAAAACCAAATGTTAAGATAAAAAGTTTGCACAACAACATACCAAATGTTTTTTTCTTCATGGCTAACTTGATATTATATGGGGTGGCACATTTTTCTGTCACTGCTCCTGTCCTGTCCATCTCACTTCACTTCTGCTGCAGTAATCCAAGATGGAGATGCCGAGGACGGTCAAATGGGGAACGTAAAGCTTCATCGTAATGCCCTGGTGACCATGTTCACGTTTTATCTATGAATGAATGAACTGAATTGAAATCTCGGACATCATTTTTCTCCTTATATGTACGTTTAACCTTGTTTAACAGATACACCAACTCAGAATGACGTATGTAAAGTTTAGTTGATTCTGATAACTTGTAGGGACTTTTTAAATCTTTCAGCATTGATGAATGAATAACTTTTCTGTTTCTGATTGTTCCATTGTATTTCTGTTCCACCTGCCTCAGATAAAGTCTGCACTTTAGAATTAGCTTGAAACAAAGTGATTGATGGTGATAATATGGGAGTGGGACCTGGTACGACAGAGAATTCAAAGGGAACTGAAGGTCGCCAGATCTAAGAGCTGGGCGGAGTTGGTATTCCTGTCATGCTCGTTCTCATGCCATCTGCTGCCATACTTGTCTCTAAACTGTTCAAATAAGCCACACCCCAGAGAAACACAATGTTGTCAATGACCCTGCTTTCCTGCCATGGTGCATTAAACACACTCAGAACATATTTTGTCTGTTTATTTGTGTTTTTGTTGAAGTTTACTCTACATATTAGATACATATTAGTTCATTTTATAGTGATTTATAAAACTTGTTCTAACACTTTTTAACCCTGTGGCTTCCAACCCACTTTGGCTCTGTCTTAAATGTTAACCTCTTGTATAGCTACATTTGTCATTGGAAATTTATTTAACTGTAACGTGGTAACTTTTATCTTTATTTGCATTTCAGTTCTTATTCTTCATTTGTACAGTTTTTATATACTATTTATGGTATGCTATGTTATGCTATACTCTGCTGTACTGTGTTTCGGTATAGTATACTGTTATATCCTATGGTATGGTAAAGTACAGTACATATCCTATGGTATGGTACAGTACAGTACAGTACAGTACGGTATGATACGGTACGATACAATACTATACGATATGATATGATACGATATAATACGATACGATACGATGCGGTACGATACAGTACGGTACGGTATGATATGTTATGGTGCGATGTATTATAGTACAGTGCAGTATGATATGGTATAGTTTGGTACAGTATGGTACGGTTTGGTATGCTTTGGTACGGTATGGTGTAATACAGTATAGTATGGTACAGTATGGCATGGTAAGGCATCTTAACCCTCCGACAACCTGCCCCGCACATGTGCAGACATTGTTGGTTGTCTGCAGCCTTGAGTTATCCTTCAGAAAACCTATATGACCCTTTACGTAGATTTTTTTTGTCCACTTTCCAAGGTCGGGCTTTTGAAATTTCATAAAAAATAACATTTCTTCACCAAAAGCCGGGTCCGTTGAGGAGGGTGATTGTCTGTGAGTGAGCTTTGAATTATTGGAAGTGGACAAAAATGTCCAGGGAGCATAGGAGGGTTAACACCAGATTCTCTCTGACTAGAGTCTGTTGCACACAAACACAGACTCCTACACTCCCCTCTGGTGGTGTCAGAAGAGAAATGTTTTTATTAAGAATCATATATGTATATTTACAATATATTTAATAAAGTGTCTTTAACATACATAAAAGTAAAGTTACTCAACTAGAACAATTCTGTAAAG